>OU343222.1:28638941-28765886 GCA_910596185.1 Chrysanthemum makinoi | reverse complement strand
TCAATCATGGTTATTTTAGAGTAAAACACAGTAGCCACAGTAGCCAACAATTCTTTATCATCCCTCTTCTCATTGGTAAACATCCTTTTATTCCTTTCATTCCAAATGTAGTAGACACATGCTACAAGGACAATTCTTCTCGGTACACTCTTTATTGATCTATTGAACTTCACACTTATCATAGATCTTACAATATCCTCCCACTTATCAGATAATGCTTCCTGTTCAGTCCTCTTCTTTAACTCCACCCATATCTTATTAGAGTATGGGCACTCAAAGAATAGGTAAAGATTCGGGGCAAGCTTTATGAAAAGGACACTTTATTTGTTTATCAGGGTACCATTTATCTAGCTTGTCTTGTGTTGTCAGTCTCCCATTAATTGCAATCCACATCATGAAGGAGTGTTTTGGAGTACAATTAGAAAAACAAGCACGATCACCCCAATCCACTTTACCATTTACTCTCCAGTCTTTCCATGCTATATTAGTAGAGTAGTTGGCACATCTACCATCACTAGAACACCACATATACTTATCTTTTTATTCCTCATTCAGGATAGGTATAGGAATTTATTGGATAGCACGGAAGTCACTACTCCAACCCTCAGGCCAACACCATTGCCCCTCATAAATCATGTCTTTGATCTTCATAGAGTGACCCAAACTGCATCCATAGGAATGAATTTGCTTAAAGGCTGAGGACCCCCACCACTTATCATGCCATAGGAAAATACTAGCTCCATTGCCTACTTTACTCAACACATGTGTTCTCATTTTGTCTCTTAGGGCAAGAATTTGCTTCCATCCACAACTTGAACTTTTATTACATGCTACCTCCCATATACTAGTGCCTCTTGGTTTGACCACACTGACCCATTTTACCCATAAGTATTCCTTATTACTTGCAACATTCCACATATGTTTAGAAATAAGAGTTTCATTCCATAAGCCAAGATCTTTTATGCCAAGACCACCCTCATCTTTTGGCTTACAGACTTGCTTCAATGCTATTTTGGCCCTTCCTTTTGACAGTTCACCTTTATCACAACCCGTAATTTACAGGTCAATACTCGTAGCTAAAATTACTTATTTATTTTTGACAAATAATTCAAATTATTTATTTACTGATATTTAGTGATAAACAAAAGACCACAACGAGAGGTTATCTCGATAAACGAGTCTGCACGTGTACCGACATGATAGTATATACGACTTGAAACGAATAACTATTAATATGAGTTAATAATTTTCATTCTACCTAACATTTGTAAAAACATTACCAAAAATATCTTTTTGGCATTTTAGCGAAACAAAATACCGTGTTTATGTTGTGTTACAACAAGACAAAGGGTACACAAAATACAGTTAATAATAATAATAATAATAATAATAATAATAATAATAATTTGAAGATACTCTGGTTGTGGGTAAGGTTTTAGAGTTGATTATGATGGATGGACCTAGTCGTGGCTTACACCTCAATGTTGATAAAACTGAGGTTTTTTGGCCAAAGGAAGACCCCAGAAGCAGATATGAGGGTGTTTTTCCCCCCAATATTTCGCGCCCCTTACATGGTGTTAAATTATTGGGTGGGCCTGTTGGTGTGGATTGGGAGTTTGGTAGTAAGCTTGTTCTGAAAAGGGTGGCTAAAACCATTGAACTTATGGATGCTGTTGCTAAACTTAATGATCCTCAATGTGAGTTGTTGTTGCTGCGTGCATGTGCTGGTATTTCCAAGTTGTATTTTTCTATGCGCACATGTTCTCCCCGGGTTTTTGAGGGCGCTCAGGTCTCTTTTGATGTGGCACTTCGTTCTTCGTTGGAGCGTATTATTCTATACTGGGCCTGGTTTTGGTGATTGGCAATGGAGACTTGCCACCCTACCCTTTGCTTTTGGGGGCTTGGTGTATATTCTGCAGGTGATGTCTTGAACTATGCTTTCCTTGCTTCTCGACTTCAATCTGCTAGCTTACAGACTAAGCTCCTCCATAGCTCTGATATTGCAACTGTTGGTCCCTCCTTTGATGATGCTTTATGTACTTTTAATATGAATATGGATATTGACCTTTTGAGTAACCCAAGCGAGGTCGCTGCCCCCAAACTCATGAAGAAATTGGCAGATATATACTTCGTTCGGGTTACCCAAACGGTTGAATCTACCTTCCACCTATCTCCTCGGCAGATGGCGTTATGGAGCTCACTAAAGGAGGATCATACTTCAGATTGGCTTAGGGTGGCTCCATTATCTGGATTGGGGCAAACTATGAATGCTCGGACATACCATTGTGTGTTGTGCTATCGGTTGGGTGTTCCTCTTTTCACTGTTCAGGTACCGTGTTCAGCCTGTTCTAGGGTTTTTACTAGAGATATTTATTGGGATCATGTTGTTCCGTGTGCGGGCATTGTTGGCATTAAACATCGGCATAACATTGTGCGTGATGTTCTTGTTGACATATGTTCTCGTTCCGGAATTTCTGCTCGTAAGGAGGTGGATATTGGGCTTTATGGAGATAGGGACAGATCTTTACGCCCGTGATATATTACTTTACTCTTGGGATGGTGGGCTTGATGTATGTGTTGATCTTACGGGATCGTCTCCCTTGACACAATCTGGTATGATTGATTTTATGCCAAGGAGTGCGGTTGTTGATGCTTTAGCGTAACGTGTCAAGTCACGATGCTAAATGTGCGGATATCGGATATGGTTTTCTCCCCTTTTCATTCTCTTCTTTTGGAGAACTTGAGAAGGATCGTTAACTTAAGCGCATACGACGATTCTCTATGACTCAAGACATTGGAGCACGTTCTGCGGTTCGTATTTTTAATAGGATTGGTTTCGCTATTGCTAGAGGTGTGGGGGCCCAGTTGGTTTCTCGGCTTCCCACTAATTTCTTGTAAATCCTATGAGTTTTTAATAAAGTGATGTTTTATAATAATAATAATAATAATAATAATAATAATAATAATAATAATAATAATAATAATAATAATAATAATAATAATAATAATAATAATAATAATAATAATAAAGTCATATTTTTAATCGTATTAGTTTCGCTATTGCTAGAGGAGTGGGTGCCCAGTTGGTTTCTCGGCTTCCCAATAATTTCTTGTAAATCCTTTGAGTTTTTAATAAAGTGATATTATTATAAAAAAAATAAATAAAATAATAATAATAATAATAATAATAATAATAATAATAATAATAATAATAATAATAATAATAATATAATAATAATAATAATAATAATAATAATAATAATAATAATAATAATAAGGGTAAGGATCCAGTGAGAAGAAAACTTAAAATGAGAAGAATGAGAAATAACTATAACCTCATATTTGAGATGCATCGACTTGAATTAAATGCATCTTTATTCATTTAGATGCATCATTATTAGTTTCAAAAGTGATTTTGAAGTGAAAACGATCCAAAGTAGTAATAGCAACAAATTTGACCCGCAGAGGACTAAAAATATGTATAGGATTCGTCTAACTTAAGAAAACTCATCTAATATATGTACATGCATCTAATTTTTAGTTATAAAATATATTATAATGCATCTAAAAGATTAAAGATGCATCTAATTCAAATTGATGCATCTTGAATGTGTAGTTTTAGTTATTTCTCATCCTTCTTATTTTAAGAATTCTCTCATTTGATCCTTAGGTATGAGGGAGTGGTACCCTAGTACCCTAATACCCTGGGAGTGGCACATCACCTCTATCCAATAAAAACCTTTCAACTCAAAACTACTCCAATTCTACCCTAACACTACCCTAAGTGGAGGGAGTGGTACCCTAGTACCCGAATTCCATTTTTTTTTAAATACATAAAATCACATACAATATTTAAAATAAAAACATACCATTTCATTAAAAATAAAAACATTACATAATACTTAAAAAAAAACATAACATAATACTTAAAAATAACTAGATTAAAATAAAAAACCCACTAATCATCGAGATGCGGCAAGTATTCACGTGCTACGTGCTCCGTGAGATCATATCGAAGATGGTCATGGAGAAATTCGTCTAGTAACTCCGCTACCACACTGTCGTCGAACCTTGCTGGACCGGGCATCCATTATATGAACGGTGAGATTGCCCTCCCCTCGCGTTTTATAACCATATTGTGCAAAATAACACATGCATGAACCTGATTGGCAATCTTCGCTTTGGTCATAGCTCGAGAGGTCGTCGAGAATTTTACATTTTCCTTTGAGGGCACCAAAAGCTCCTCGACATCCTTTCTCGCTCCTCTTGTAACCGTAAATCTATTTTCCTTTGGGTCGTTTGGATACAGGTATGCTTTAACAAGTGTGGACCACTTAGGATAGATTCCATCTGCCAAATAGTAGCCGCGTTTGTAAAAGCGTCCATTCATGTGGAATGAACTATTCATCGCCGTTCCATTTCATCGTAAGATACAAGTCGGACTGATTCAATACGTTGATATCGTTGTTTGACCCCGGTGGACCAAAAAAAAGCATGCCAAATCCACATATCTTGTGACGCGGTGACTTCAAGCATAATAGTGGGAACACCATAGTCACCTCTCGTATATTGCCCTCTCAAATGTCTAGGACAATTTTTCCATCGGCGTGTACGGTCGAGGCTACCAAGCATCCGGGAGGTGATACTTGGCTTCATGGGCACGGAAAATCGAGCAAGGTCGTGTGTTTATCGGCCTACGTAGGTACTCTCGACCGTAAAACTCAATGATGGCCTCACAAAAATAATCAAGACTTTCACGTGACGTTCTTTGAGACATGCATAAATATTCATCATACTCATGGAGGATTGCGGTTCTGCGAGTTGCCTAAAGCCGATGTGATTTTCTTTTCGCCGTGAAACTTTTTTTCAATCGCGCGTCATAGCCTTCTTGAAAATATGGGTATCTCGCTTCAATGTCACCCACTATTTGCAAAAACATGCTTTTCTCCATTCGATTTTTTTAAAGTAATTGTCGTTGTACTTTGGTGTTTCCAGCGAACCAATCATTCTCTAAAGTTTCAAGACCTATTTCCCGATGACGATTTATGCTAGTTCGGCTAGAGCTTGTCGTGTCTTCATATCTTGAGCCGCTAGTTGAAGCATATTTTGCAACGAGCTACCCGTGGATAGCTCGTCGGACGAAGACGGAATAACGTAATCGGAAGAATCGGAAAACTTTTTTTTTGGAGAGATTAGTGTGTGTTTTTTTTAAAGGTGGGGGTAATTATTTTTTGGAGATTTAGTGTATGTTTTTTGAAAGAAATGAGTGTATGTTATTTGATTTTAAAGGGATTTTTTTTTTTTTTTTTTTTTAGTTAATGCATGTTACCGTTTGATGTTTGCAACGGTCGAAAATTTAAAGTGAATCACGGGTACTCTTGCGAGCTCGGAGCTCGAATTCCTTAATCGAACCATGTACCCGAGCTAGGCGGGGCGGTGTACCCGCTCGGGTACTTGGTACCCGCACCCCTACCCACTCTCCACTCCGTCATGCCTTAGTCATAATAATAATAATAATAATCATAATAATAATAATAATAAGGGATACTAAACATAAAATACTTTTACCCTACACCTAAAATAGACCGCCCCTCCCTCCCGCTTTTATTTTCTCAGAACCACTTTTGTCTTCCTTCTTCATCTGGTAAAGCGCACCATCATCTTCCCAACTATCAAAAGAAATGCCTCACCTTTATCATCTTCCATCCTCCAAAAACAAGAATCCAAAATTGCTACATCAGTATGTCATGTCTTTGCACCATCATCTTCCCAACTATCAAAAGAAATGCCTCACCTTTATCACCTTTATCAAAAGAAATGCCTCACCTTTAGTTACATGCTCGTGTTATCATACATTCTGAAATTGCTACATCAATATGTCATGTCTTTGCTTGTTGGTATGCAGACTGGGCCTAAGCCCATCTTATTTCCTTGTCTCACAAAATGGGCCGAAGCCCATTTAACCTAGGTATAGTGTTGTCTCATCACTGGGCAGAAACCCATTTATAAGGATATGACCCCTTTGCTACTTTCTGGGCCATAGCCCACTCCACAATCATGAGTTGCGTTATGGGTGAATTGTTTCTGCTTATCTCATGACTAAAACCCGACTCATTCAACTCGTCATCTTGATCCCCGACTTCTCCAACTTATATAATCTCAACACATTTTCCCGACATATGCAAATTTTATAACTCATCGTTTATAAACAAAATTGTAAAATAAAGATTATAATCAAGACACAATACTGTTGCACTATTGAAACTACTAGACGAGTACCCGCGCCTAGCGGCAGCTGTTTCTAGCGTCAGATAATTAATGATTTGTGATATTGTGGTGAGTGTTTTGTGTAGCGTTTAAAATAGAACGTGAACCGATGAAAATGCAATTGCAAACGGTTGTACTATACGATAATTAAAGTCTAGACAAAATTCTTAATATCTATCAAACAACATATAAAATCATTTAATGAAAATGAAAGTAAACATTACATCAATTATAGGATAAAAACTAACAACACACGTTACTTGTTGCGTAAAAACTAACAAGGATGGGATTAATGGTGACTAAAATTAGCGTGAATATGATTAGCCCAAAAAAAATGGCTAATTTTGGCTATTTTGTAAAAGATTTGGGCACATTTAGCCCCATCTTTTTTATGAAATGAGCGTATTTAGCATATTGAAAAGTTAAATGTGCACTAACGGGCACATATTTTCTCATAATTGTAAAACATTATAATTGTTTTTGAAGAAAAACTTATATCGTTTTGTGTTAAAAAAAGTTTATGGGTTCTAAACGAAAAATAAAAAAAAGTTTGAAGATTTGGGGATTAAACATAACGTTTTGAAGCCGGTTCGACCCGGGTGGTTCAACCGGTTGAACCGTTCCGTCGAAAAAATTGATTTAAACAAGTCAATATGACATGTTGGGTCAAAACGGGTCAAATTAAACAGGGTCAACCTTTGGATTTGAAGCGTCTTGTGTCAACCCGGTTATCAATATGTGTTAATAGTTTCAAATTTTTACTTTTTACTTTTTGGTTTTTCCTTTATATATATAGTATAGCAGGGTACCCGATCATTGCGGCGGCGAGTACCACGTGACTATTAACGGAGAAATAGATCTCGATGAGACCGATTCACCGTTTGTATCGGTTTTACGGGTCCTCTCTAGTTCGTTTCGGATGGCTGTTATTGGTTAGCGAACCGATGGCGACACGGTTTCCGTTGAACCCGTTGGTCCGGTCGATTTTAAAACTATATGTACCATCAACTTGTTAGCTTATATGAAGCTTTGTGTGTTTTATTAATTTGTATAATGTGTATAATAACATGTACTTTTCATTTTAGGGTGTTTTAAGAATAACATTAATTAGTTTGTTTAATTATTTTATATTTAGAATTATGTTGTAGCTTGTTTAAATTGTACATTGTGAAAATTTCATTGTACTTTTTAATAAGGGGTGTTTTAATTGGTTGTTTTTAATTTGGTAGATATGCTTTTAATTGGTTGTACAATGTGAATAAATTATTATACTTTTAAGTAATGAGGTGTTTTAATAAGAGTATTAATTACACAAATATATTTCTCTCTCATTTGACCATTAAACTTTTTCACTTTTCCACTTTTCTACTTTTCCAATTTGACTGTTTTTCCATTTTATGTAGTATAGATAAGTGTAAGTCAAACTAGTAGAGGTATAAATTGTAACTTAACTTCTGAATTTACAACTTACTTGAATTTACAAGGTAAAACGGGTTATTATTTCAAAAGCCAATGCTAGCAAATATTTACCAAACTACTTCAACTAAACCTTGCCACACAAACAACAATAATACAATTCTAAACTCAATTAAACTACGAGCAAAGACTTGCCATGTCATTATAGGTCGCGTGTCGGTACTGCGCACTCATACTCATTGACTTTACCATATTTCAGATTGCTTCACCAAGGTGAGTTCATAGCCCCATATTTTACAAATCTTTTATTACTTGAGGTGAGAATACATGCTTATTTTTACGATTGAACGCAAGTATTAAATTTATGTTGCATACCGGTCTAAGTCCCGATAACCCAATACTATTATTACGCCCGTTACCATGAACCGTTAATTACTCTTTTGTGAGTAAGCGCAAATGCTATGAATAGATCTATTGGGGTTGACTCCCCCGTCCATAGTAGGATAAGCTATACTGACCACTAGTACGAGTCGAACGGACGCATATTATTTGAGTATTTCACAAGTGTGTGGGTTAGACACTTGTATTGGGCATTTATTACATCGTTAACGTTTTGGTGTCATGAGCTTAGCCAGTAGCATACATTATTTCGTGTCATTGGGTTACAATGGTCACACCTTACTAAATCTTGTGGTTCAATAATTTCATTTACTTTAAACTTATGACCTCACCAACATATTTGTTAACAATTTTTAACATGTTATTCTCAGGTAACTAATATGGAAGTGTATGTATCACCATTTACAGTGATCACTTGCATGGCAACTCTTTTTCGAGACTTTATTATTTTTTAGTACAGTCAGTGGAACTACCTAATTACGCTTTAATGTATGAAGTTTAACTTGACAATGTTGAACTATTTTATTTCAAAAACCTGAATGTACTGTTTTTAAAACGTCTCATATAGAGTACGTTCTTTATTATCTTGTGATGTGTGCTATATATGTAATGCTCATCAATACCATTCCGCTTCATATTTTTGAGGGTGTTACAACCTTGGCATCACAAGAAACCCTTCAATATACTATTAATATAATTGATCACAGCTTTAGGAAGGAGGACCACGGAAACCTAGTAAACTTGCATAGAAGAAAGAATGGACAAAATAAACTTAAGTCTACCAGCATAGGATAACAACTTGTTCTTTTAGTTATTAACCTTAGACTTCACCTTATCAATAAGGCATTTGCAATCAGTAAAGTTATCTTTGCTTGGTTATAAGAGGTACTCCCAGATATGAAACATGTAAGAGTCCAACCTTAAAGGGAAGAACAAGAATTTGTTCCTTGACATGATCTTGAACATTTCCAAAGAAGAATGTTCTTTTCCCAATATTAGGATGCAAACAGAGATAGCACGAACTTATCCAATGTTGATTGCACCACTTTTACTAATTGAAATCTCCATGACATAGAACAAGAAGATCATCAGCAAACATAAGTGTGAGATTTGGAGCTCTTCGCATCCCCAGTTATACTTGATATTACCACTTTCATTAATCTGCTGCTTTAATAGTAAACTGAAAGCTTCCATTACAAGTGTGAAGATGTAAGGTGAGATAGGATCACTCTGTCTAAGACCTCCCCCTCTTTTGAAATACCCAACTCTTTCATTGTTGACATTAATAGTGAAAGAATCAGACCTTATATAAACCATAATCCATTTAACCATTAAAGATGGGAATTTGAATGATTGTAGAATGCCTTCCAAGAAATCTCAGTTTACTGTGTCATAGGATTTTGGTATATCTATCTTCGATGCTACTCTCCTGGCTTCATTCTTCGAATTATAACCTATGAGAAGCTCTTGAGTGAGAAAAATGTTATCACTGATTTGCCTTCCTGTAATAAATGCACTCTGACATGGATTGACTAACTTACATAGAGCATTCTTAATTCTATTGGTCAAGATCTTATTGATGATCTTATAAAGCACATTACAGCAGGCTATAGGTTCATAGGAGTTTTACTTTTAGGCACAAAGGTGATAAGAGTAGCATTAAATTCACCTAAAAGCTTCCTAGCCTTAAATAATTCCTTGACACAATCACATACTTCTTTACTAATAGGAGCCCATGCTTTCTTGTAAAACTTTGTAGTATAACCATCTGGACCTGGGCTTTATTGTCACATATATCAAATAGAGCTTCTTTCACTTCCACATCACTTATCTCTCTAATCATGAAATCTTCATCAGCATTAGAGATAACATTGGGGTTTAGGTTATTCAAATTACTACACTGCACAGGGGTTGTAACACTTAAAAAACTTTGAAAATGCTTTACAAATTACTCAGCCACTTGTTTTCCTTGAAACCTTTATCCATGTTCATTATTTACGGCTTCAATTCTACTTTTGTGTGCTCTCCCCTTCAAAACTGTATGGAAAAACTTAGTATTTCTATCCCTATCACATAACCAATCAATTTTGCTTTGGTGACTTTTTTCTTCATCCTTAGCAGCTGTGTTGTACTCATTTAGAATCATAGCTTCCTCTTGTTTAAGAAAGGCATTATGGGGATCTTTTTCAACCTTTATCTGGAACACTTTCAACTTTTCCTTCCATTCGATAACTTTTTCATGAAGATTTCCAAATTTCCAGCTTAGCTTCTTCATATGGTGTTTAAAGATTTTAACTTATTTACTAGTTTGAATGTAACACCCCAACCCGATAAGGGTAGAAGTATTACAAAATGGAGTCATATCAAAGCATACATAATGAACATAACAAAACAGCGGAAGTCTTATATAAATAATCAAAGGAAAATCCAGCCAACACGGCTTAAACGTTACATAAGTTCAAAGGAAATCAAAGGAATAAATCCAAGACATAAATAACATAATCCGAGTCGAAATAGTGTCAACATAATGAAGTAGAAACTAAGATGACTAAAGCCATAAGTCCGCATATCCGCTCATCACTCAAACCCATAGCTAAGAATCCCAGCACCTAGCTTAATTACCTGCCGCATGGAAAGAAAACGCGGCTGAGCTTAAAAAGCCCACTGAACAGATATATATAACAAATGAATAATCGAAGGTAAGTAATGAAGGTATCATAATCATGAGGTGCAAATGGAAATATCATAAGGCATAACAAAGGATAACGAATAGAAACAGAAATGAAAGGTCAGTCCTCAACCACGAGCCCATATCATATCAAACACATATCATATCATATCATATCAGTTGTATCCTGAGGGGTGACCTCGAAATACCATATATAAGAGGGGAGACCTCAAGTAACAATGGAGTGATCAACTCCCAAAAGTGTGAAGACGCGGATTGCACCCGACATCATTCACCAAACAAAGCTCCAATCAGATTAAATCCCTCGAAACAAATCAAATCTAGGATGCATCCATACGCCCTCCAAAACATATAATGGCCAAATCATATACATATAGTGAGCTCATAATCATATCAAAATGGGGACGGTGTGCAACATCACTCGTGCACACTGGAGTCATGCCATTGGTGCATCAATGACAGTCGGTTACCTTCCGACTAGGAAACATATTTTGGCTCGGGTGCTCAGTGATGGGTCAAAGCATATACATATCATAAGGGTTCATAGCATATTTCATATCAAAGGTTCATATCAAAGGTTCATATCAAAGGTTCATATCAAAGGTTCACATCAAAGATTCACATCAAAGGGAGCATAGCAAAGTCATAGGGAAGCCCTAGTAATGAGGCTTAGAGTACAACGTAACAGTTCAAGCTAATATCGAAAGATGTATAAGAATCACGAGAAACCTTAAGAGATAAGGTCAGAATATCTGTACCTTATTCGAAGCAAGCAAACAATGAAAGTAAAGTCAAGAATGAGATCAATCACGCCGCCCGGAACCTATATGAATTAAATAACGTTCTATAAGAATCAGATTACTCGTTTAAGACAGCTTTCCATTTTTAGCAAGTTTCCCGTTTTAGTAACCTTTCCATTTTAAGTAACTTTCTATTTTAGGAAACTTTCTATTTTAGGAAACTTTCTATTTTAGGCAGGTTTCTATTTTTAGTAACTTTCCATATTTAGCAGGTTTCCATAATTAGCAGGTTTCCATATTTAGCGGGTTTCCATATTTAGCAGGTTTCCATAATTAGTAAGTTTAGTCACTTATCTATAGTTAAATAATGAAAATGAGTGTTATCATGATTTAAGGATCATTTATGACAAGTTACAAAAGTTTAGGGTTTAAAATGTCAATATTGCAAAGTATAGGGTTAAAAGTGTAAATATAGCAAATTTACTCATTTTACTCATTTAATCCATTTAGTTAGAATATTAACATGTTAATCCATCAAGTTTTACCATTTACAAAACAAACCCTTAACTTTATTAAATCATGAATTACAAACCCTAGTTTAAGATTATGATTACGTATTCGTTTTAACCCATTTTAGCTCGATTATTACAAGATTATAAGACTCATTATATGATAACATTTCCATTCGAATTACCCCTCCCCAAAATCAGATTTGTACGCCCCATCTCAAGACCAAAACCATTTCATAATTCATTCGTTATCAAATCCGTTATCACATACATATACGTATAGTTCATAAGCTCATTAAACCCTTTATTGTTGTACATATAATTCGACAATAAGAAAGACTAATTTTCAGTTTCGTAGTCATTTATACATCATATATCATTAGGATTACATAGATTAAAGATCAAGATTTTATGTATAGTTATATTATCATTTCATGTGACAATTATGTTTATGATCTTATGTGATATATTCGACAAAGACAAACCCTAGAAAATACTTCCAAGGCCACGAATGGAATGAGAAACATAAAGGAAAAGATGAGTGATGATTATACGTTACCCTCGTAGCGTGAACGTGATAAGGAAACACGAATCAAATCAACACGACCACAATCAAACCTCCTTGGCCATAAACACCTCACGTACACAAATCAAACCCCACGTACAAGCTCCTTTTCGAACCAAAGACAATCCCCACGACCACCAATCGATCAAACACTATCACTAACCTCCAAGGAACCTTTGATTTGGAAGAAATTCGGATCAAAATGAGGAAAAAAAATGGGATGCCGCCACTAGAGAAAGGAGAGAACTACTTTAGGGTTTTCTTGTATTTTGAAATGAAGAGAGAATGATAAATGGGAATTAAAATAATTGATTGAGAAATTTAATGGGGAGCCTCCATTAGGCCGGTTCTAGGGGGGGGGGGGGGGAAGAAGACCAAATGTATAACTTCCATACTTATCTCAAAATCATGAACTTAGTCCTCTTTGTGGTTCAAGTGAATATGGATACATTATGATACTTTTAAATTAGTTACTTAGGATAAATTCTTTCATGTTCATTTAATTTATAACATAAGTTTATTATTCCATAATGTGCATATATTATTAATGAGATAATACTTGTTAAACGATGTTGAAGTGTTTCCCGAGTTTTTATAATTTTTTAGTTGGAGGGCAAAATTGTCATTTCACGCGATTGAGATTTTAGGGTTTTACAACTCTTCCCCTCTAAAAAGAAAATTTTCGTCCCCGAAAATTGAAAAGGAAATGAAGCAATAAACGAAGACATACCTGATGATGAAAAGAAATGCGGATAACTAGCTCGCATAGATTCCTCGGTCTCCCAGGTAGCTTCACGCTCTGGGTGATTCTTCCAAAGAATCTTAACAAACGGAATTACTTTGTTTCTCGTGATTCGATCTCGTCGATCTAAAATAGCTTCGGGTTCCTCCGGTAAAGACATATCTGGCTGAATCTGACCCAAAGGATAGGAAACCACATGCAATGGATGGTAGTTGTATCCCCGCAGCAGAGATACATGAAACACGTCATGAACATGAGATAACTGAGGAGGTAGAGCTAGACGGTAGAACCTCCCCAATCACGATCGAGAATCTCGAAGGTCCGATGAATCGAGGACGAGCTTGCCCTTGATTCCAAAACGCTAATACCACGGGACGGCGAAACTTCGAGAAAAACACGATCACCAACATTAAACTCAGTCGGCGTCTATGCTTATCAGCATAACTCTTTTGCCGTGAACGAGCCTCCTTCAATTTTTCCCTAGCGACTGCCACCTTCTCATTAGTGACCTCAATAATCTCAGGGCCCTCAATCAAACGCTCACCTACTTCATCCCAACAAATAGGTGCTCTACATTTCCTCCCATATAACAACTCGTACGGTGCTCCTTTGATGCTAGCGTGCCAACTATTGTTGTAGGCAAACTCCACCAAGCACAAATACTCATCGGTCACGGTCCATTCCAATGCACAAGCCCGTAACATGTCCTCAAGAGTCTGAATGGTCCTCTCCGTTTGACCATCGGTTTGAGGGTGAAAAGCGATCTTGAACTTAAGACGTGCCCCAATTTTTTGTAGACTCTTCCAAAAATGGGACGTGAAGCGGATCTCTATCGAAATAATAGCGGTAGGAGTACCATGCAATCTAACAATCTCTTGCCGAAAAATCTCCGCCAACCTACTAACGCGATAGTCTTTCCGGATAGGTAAGAAATGAGCAGACTTAGTTAGCCGATCAACGACCACCCAAATCGCATCATGTCTTTTACGAGTGAGAGGCAAACCGGTGACAAAATCCATGGAGATCTCTTCCCACTTCCAAGTAGGAATCTCCAACGGCTGAAGTAGACCACTAGCCCGCTGATGCTCTATCTTCACCTGCTGACAGGTCATACACTTAGAAACATACAAAGCCACATCCTGTTTCATACCATTCCACCAAAAATGCTGCTTAAGATCCCGATACATCTTGGTAGAACCAGGATGAATAGTGAATGGGGAACTATGAGCCTCTGACAAAACAGTCTCACGTAAAGCAGGATCATTCGGAACACAAAGTCGGCCCTCATACCATACAACGCCGAAACCATCAACACTGAAGTCCGTATGCTTACCCGCCTCGATATTCTGAACTATAGACCAAAGCTCACCATCATCCCGAGCTTCCTTAATCCGCAATATAAGGTTGGACTCAACCTTCAAGCTCGCCCAATAACCATCATAACCCCGAAAACAAAACTCCACATCCATCAGCTCAAGATCGTGAAGAACCCTGGGTTCAATCTCCAAACTAGCAATCATACCCGACTTTCGGCTTAGTGCATCGGCAACCACATTAGCCTTACCCGGGTGATACTGGATGTTCGTGTCGTAGTCCTTAAGAAGCTCTAGCCATCTCCGCTGTCTCATATTGAGCTCCTTTTGTGTGAATATATACTTTAAACTTTTGTGGTCAATAAAGATATCACACGACTCACCCATACAAAATGCCTCCAAATCTTTAAGGCAAAAACCACCGCAGCCAACTCTAAATCATGCGTGGGATAATTCTCCTCATACGATTTCAATTGCCTCGAAGCATAGGCAATCACCTTACCATGCTGCATCAACACACAACCCAATCCTTTCTTTGACGCGTCACTATAAATCTGAAAACCTCGGACCCGATGGAAGTGTCAAAACAGTGCGAAACCAATCTACGTTTCAACTCCTCGAAACTCTTTCCGCTCCTCGTCCATTCAAACTTTTCTCATTTCCTCATCAATTGCGTCAAAGGTAACGCCAATCGAGAGAAACCCTCAACAAAACGACGGTAATAACCCGCAAGGCCCAGAAACTTCTCACTTCGTCCGGTAGTAGGTCTCGGCCATTTTGTGATAGCCTTGACTTTAGATGTGTCCATCTTGATACCATCAGCGAACAACGTGACCAAGGAAAGCAACTTGGCTCGCCAGAATTCACACTTAGAAAATTTATACAACTTCTTTGCTGAGAGTCTCCAATACTATACGAAGATGCTGCTCATGCTCAGCCTCACTCTTAGAATACACAAGGATGTCATCGATGAAGACGATCAAAAATTTATCGAGGTACTCATGGAAGACACGGTTCATAAGATCCATGAAAACTGCAGGTGCATTAGTCAAACCAAACGGCATAACCAAGAACTCATAATGGCCATAGCGAGTGCAACGCGGTCTTAGGAACATCTTGTTCCTTCACACGAAATGATGATAACCGGACCTCAAATTGATCTTAGAGAAGAATTTTGCACCTTGCAATTGATCAAACAAGTCGTCGATGCGTGGAAGGGGATAACGGTTACGGATAGTGATACGGTTCAGCTCGCGGTAGTCAATACACAACCTCATACTCCCATCCTTCTTCTTAACAAACAACACCGCGTGCCCCAAGGTGAAACACTGGGCCTAATAAAGCCGTTCTCCAATAGTTCTTGCAACTGTTCCTTCAACTCCTTCAATTCGATCGGTGCCATACGGTAAGGAGCTTTAGATATAGGTTCGGCCCCATGAATCAAATCGATGCCAAACTCAACTTCCTAGCGAAGCAATACCGGGGAGTTCATCAGGGAAAACATCGGAAAATCACGTACAACGAGAAAAGACTTTCAATGGTAGGAACATCAAGAGAAGTATCCTTAATGGATGCCAGAAAACCAAGGCAACCATGCGAAATGAGAGTGCGAGCTTTCATAGCGAGATGATCTTAACGACTTAGGCGGTTGAGCACCATGATACAAATCGAGGTTGGTGAATATTACCAAAGATAACAATTCGAGCATAGCAGTCAATGGTAGCCCTATGCAAGGCCAGCCAATCCATACCCAGAATAATATCGAAATCAAACATATCCAAAGGAAGAAGATTAGCCGAACGAATACCATCATCGAAACGTAAGGGACAATCCACATACTCACGATCAATAAGTACTTGGTTTTTCATAGGGGTGGAAATAGAGACTCGGTTTAACAAAGGTGTGGGTGTCATATTTAACTTCCTTATAAACGAAGTAGATATCATAGAATGCGTAGCGCCGGTATCAAATAAGGTAAGCGAAATATCACCAATATGAATAATGCGGTAATGGTACCTGGTGTTCTTTGCCGGTCGAGTAACGAAAACACACGGCCCTTAGTCGGAGCTGGTTTGGCGTGTTACCGGAGTAGTCACCTTCCCCTGAGTAGGGCAATCCTTCACTCTATGAGTAGTAGATCCACATCCATAACAACCACCTGTGGCCGGCTTACCACAAGTGTTGCAAAGTGGAGGAGGAGGCAAAACTTCAGCGGGCCTCCGCTGATATGACGAACCAGAAGAACGGTCCTGCTGACCACCACGATAAGATTGATCCCTAACCTTGACCCCAAGCATCACGACGGCGGTCGTTTCCCGATCTGTCGTACCTCTGAGGACCATGTGCCTAGTATCCACGGCGCCACGCGTGACCACGGTCATGTCTACCCTGAACTCTGATGCGGTCCAGTCGACCCCTAGGATGAATAGGATCACCATTCCTGTTCCTCTTATTATAACCTTGCTCCTCATGCAATAACTCAATGTTGCGGGCATCATCCGCAGCTGCGACACCTCAGTATACGATGGTTGATCATCTGTCTAGCACCCACTTCTTTAACCCCATTTGAACTTACGAGCCGACGACGAGCATCTCCGCAAGCTGTAGCACCTACAAACCCAACCATCCTCATAAATCGTTGCATATACTTGTGAGAATTTTCCTTATCCAACTGATGTATGGCCTCATACTCCCTTTCATATCGAAGCTGTTCTGACTCAGGGAAATACTGTTTGTAGAAGATGCCTCTGAAGGTATCCCAAGCACAAGTATCAAGAAAATTCTCTTCTTTGGACAAGAGATAAGCTTTCCACCAGTTTAGGGCATCACCCTCGAGTTTGAAGGCTGCAAGTCGGGTTTTCACATCATCACCACAACCCAGCACATTGAAAAGCTTTTCCAAGTGCGTAATCCAGTCCTCTGCCTCATTAGGTGAAGCTGCCGGCGAAAGGGATTGGCTTAAGTTTTTTGAAGCGCTCGATCCATACATGAATGGGTGTAGGTAGGTTATCACCCACCATTACCCCCCACGGAAGAGCTAGCGCCATTTGAACATTCAGTGATGGTAGCAATGAGCTCGGGCATAGCAGTGGCCAGAGCGCGTGCAATCAAAGCTTCGAAATCAGGATTTCCATCCCCGTTGTCGTCGCCGTTCCTACGAGTTTGGACCATCTGAAGAGTTCATTAAACGATTAGCAAAGGTTAGGGAAAATAGGATGAAGATCATGAACGGAAACGATGAAAATGAACTTAGAATCTACCCAAACCTCACCAGTCAAAACTTAAGCTCTACGGATAACGCTTAGGGTCCATATGTCACAGGTCCTGAATACAAGTCGTAAACCTGGGCTCTGATACCATAATTGTAACACCCCAACCCGATAAGGGTAGAAGTATTACAAAATGGAGTCATATCAAAGCATACATAATGAACATAACAAAACAGCGGAAGTCTTATATAAATAATCAAAGGAAAATCCAGCCAACACGGCTTAAACGTTACATAAGTTCAAAGGAAATCAAAGGAATAAATCCAAGACATAAATAACATAATCCGAGTCGAAATAGTGTCAACATAATGAAGTAGAAACTAAGATGACTAAAGCCATAAGTCCGCATATCCGCTCATCACTCAAACCCATAGCTAAGAATCCCAGCACCTAGCTTAATTACCTGCCGCATGGAAAAGCGGTGAGCTTAAAAAGCCCAGTGAACAGATATATATAACAAACGAATAATCGAAGGTAAGTAATGAAGGTATCATAATCATGAGGTGCAAATGGAAATATCATAAGGCATAACAAAGGATAACGAATAGAAACATAAATGAAAGGTCAGTCCTCAACCACGAGCCCATATCATATCAAACACATATCATATCATATCATATCAATTGTATCCTGAGGGGTGACCTCGAAATACCATATATAAGAGGGGAGACCTCAAGTAACAATGGAGTGATCAACTCCCAAAAATGTGAACGCTGGATTGCACCCGACATCGTTCACCAAACAAAGCTCCAATCAGATTAAATCCCTCGAAACAAATCAAATCTAGGATGCATCCATACGCCCCCAAAACATATAATGGCCAAATCATATACATATAGTGAGCTCATAATCATATCAAAATGGGGGCGGTGTGCAACATCACTCGTGCTGCACGGAGTCATGCCATTGGTGCATCAATGACACGGTCAGGTTACCTTCCTGACTAGGAAACATATTTTGGCTCGGGTATCAGACTGATGGGTCAAAGCATATACATATCACAAGGGTTCATAGCATATTTCATATCAAAGGTTCATATCAAAGGTTCATATCAAAGGTTCACATCAAAGATTCACATCAAAGGGAGCATAGCAAAGTCATAGGGAAGCCCTAGTAATGAGGCTTAGAGTACAACGTAACAGTTCAAGCTAATATCGAAAGATGTATAAGAATCACGAGAAACCTTAAGAGATAAGGTCAGAATATCTGTACCTTATTCGAAGCAAGCAAACAATGAAAGTAAAGTCAAGAATGAGATCAATCACGCCGCCCGGAACCTATATGAATTAAATAACGTTCTATAAGAATCAGATTACTCGTTTAAGACAGCTTTCCATTTTTAGCAAGTTTCCCGTTTTAGTAACCTTTCCATTTTAAGTAACTTTCTATTTTAGGAAACTTTCTATTTTAGGAAACTTTCTATTTTGGCGGTTTCTATTTTAGTAACTTTCCATATTTAGCAGGTTTCCATAATTAGCAGGTTTCCATATTTAGCGGGTTTCCATATTTAGCAGGTTTCCATAATTAGTAAGTTTAGTCACTTATCTATAGTTAAATAATGAAAATTAGTGTTATCATGATTTAAGGATCATTTATGACAAGTTACAAAAGTTTAGGGTTTAAAATGTCAATATTGCAAAGTATAGGGTTAAAAGTGTAAATATAGCAAGTTTACTCATTTTACTCATTTAATCCATTTAGTTAGAATATTAACATGTTAATCCATCAAGTTTTACCATTTACAAAACAACCCCTTTACTTTATTAATTCATGAATTACAAACCATAGTTTTTAGATTATGATTATATTCGTTTAACCCATTTTAGCTCGATTATTACAAGATTATAAGACTCATTATATGATAACATTTCCATTCGAATTACCCCTCCCCAAAATCAGATTTGTACGCCCCATCTCAAGACCAAAACCATTTCATAATTCATTCGTTATCAAATCCGTTATCACATACATATACGTATAGTTCATAAGCTCATTAAACCCTTTATTGTTGTACATATAATTCGACAATAAGAAAGACTAATTTTCAGTTTCGTAGTCATTTATACATCATATATCATTAGGATTACATAGATTAAAGATCAAGATTTTATGTATAGTTATATTATCATTTCATGTGACAATTATGTTTATGATCTTATGTGATATATTCGACAAAGACAAACCCTAGAAAATACTTCCAAGGCCACGAATGGAATGAGAAACATAAAGGAAAAGATGAGTGATGATTATACGTTACCCTCGTAGCGTGAACGTGATAAGGAAACACGAATCAAATCAACACGACCACAATCAAACCTCCTTGGCCATAAACACCTCACGTACACAAATCAAACCCCACGTACAAGCTCCTTTTCCAACCAAAGACAATCCCCACGACCACCAATCGATCAAACACTATCACTAACCTCCAAGGAACCTTTGATTTGGAAGAAATTCGGATCAAAATGAGGAAAAAAAATGGGATGCCGCCACTAGAGAAAGGAGAGAACTACTTTAGGGTTTTCTTGTATTTTGAAATGAAGAGAGAATGATAAATGGGAATTAAAATAATTGATTGAGAAATTTAATGGGAGCCTCCATTAGGCGGTTCTAGAAAGACCAAATGTATAACTTCCATACTTATCTCAAAATCATGAACTTAGTCCTCTTTGTGGTTCAAGTGAATATGGATACATTATGATACTTTTAAATTAGTTACTTAGGATAAATTCTTTCATGTTCATTTAATTTATAACATAAGTTTATTATTCCATAATGTGCATATATTATTAATGAGATAATACTTGTTAAACGATGTTGAAGTGTTTCCCGAGTTTTTATAATTTTTTAGTTGGAGGGCAAAATTGTCATTTCACGCGATTGAGATTTTAGGGTTTTACATTGAACATGCAACAACCTCCCACATGGATTTTACATTCTTTCTGCACAACACATAGAAATTCATATTTATCAGCAATAAAAATTGAAAATATAAAAGCCTTTTGTTTCTTTCTCATCATTTGTGGAAGGATCAATATTGCAGGGATGTGGCCATAAGTAAAGTGAGGGAGAAATAGAGCATGTGAATTAGTAAACTTGCTCATAAACTCCACATTTCCAAGAACTCTGTCAATTTTCTTCAAAATTCCATTGCTTGGGTTAAGTCTACTTTGTACCCTTGTGAAATGGATTCTGGCGATTGATGACTTCTACTTTAATGTTATCAATGCCCTCTTGAAAATCAATCATGTCATTAATCTTGCAGGATCCACCTTTTGAATGATCTTCAATATTCAGACTCACATTCAAGTCTCTTAAAAGAACCCATGGCTTATCTTTGATTATGTTTTTTTTACTAGCCAAAGTTATCCAAAGCTCTTTCCTTTTCTTTTCTTGAATTAGATGTATATACAAAATAATAGAAGAAACTATTTTTGCTATCTTTAACCTTAATTTGATACAAAATTGTATGTTTACTTGAATAAAGCCGCATAACATTGACATTTCCTTCATTCCACCCAACAATGATTATCCAACCTTTATCACTCTCCTTCATGTTAGAGCACCAATGCCAATCCCCATACACAAATTCAAAAATCCTGTTAATTTGTTTTTCTTTGATGTGAGTTTCCAATACAACACAAATATTTAGATTTTCATCACTTATAAACTTCTTCACATCCTTCTGCATATCCTTATTACACATACCCCTGACATTCCAAGCAACCACTTTTAACTCAATATTCATTGTTGACATTGTAAGCTATCTTTATAAGAGCCCTTTCTCAGCATACCAGAAGCATTTCCTGCTAATTCCATTCACCTCATCAAAGACATCTTCCACATCAGGGCATTCTTTTTCCCATTTTTCCTCCCACTAATCTTTGAAATACTTAAGCATATCACCATTCCAATTCATAGATTCTTCCAATGTTGGTTGTCTCTGGTTATTAACAAACTTGTCAACAATATCCTTCCCATTCCTTTTTTGACTTCGGGCATTCACTATCCTCAATTTCCTCAAAAACTGCAAACTTATTAGCACTCCTTTTGATCTCCTCCACTGTCTTTTTACTGACTTTCCATGGGCTTTTTGGGCTCATAGGCTTAGGATTGCTTTCATGGCTTACAGGATTAGGAGCTTTAGCAACATTCATGTCTTTGTTACTTTGTGCATCATTAGTAGGGCTGAGCATGGAAGGTTCAAAACCAAACCGGACCAACAAAACCGACCGAACCGACAAAAACCGAACCGACCCGACAACCCTTCGGTTCGGTTTCGGTTTTTTACATATTTCGGTTTCGGTTCGGTCCGACCCAAAACCGACAAAAACATGCACAAACACACGTAAACGGACCCAACCAACGGACGACACTAAAGCGAACCGAACCGACCATATTGGTTGGTTTGTTAAGTTTTTATGGTTTTCGGTTTCGGTTTGTCGGTTCGTCGGTTCGGTTCGGTTTTGAACGAAGCCTTTCAGCCTATTCATTAGTATTAGTATTGGGGCATTTTGACTCCTATTAGTAGCTTTCCTATTAACGTGAGTCTAAACTCTATTCTATTCTTGTAGTTCTTGTTGAATTGACCACCCTTGCTACCCATATATCTAGTATGCTTGTTATTATTGTTACCCAAATTACCCTCACTTATACCAACTTTCCCAGGATCACTATTCTTACCAGAAGCCTCCGTCATATTTGTTCCATATGTACCATCAATGTGACCAAAAACGTTGCCTTGACACCTTGGTGGTTTTCAGGTTATACTCCACAATGACAAACTTAGAACAAGAGACGACTAGATCTTTGCTATTATAACACAGTTCATCTTTGTCCTTGAAGTATTGAGTAGCTTTAATCTCAACCAAAACTCTTGCAAAACTAATATTACCGGTACCGTCCTCACACATTCTAGCAGTTGCCCTATCCATAATGAGTGGTTTTCCTAAACTACTAGCAATAGCACTAATACCTCTCACAGTCCATGCCTCAACTGGTACATCAAACAGTTTTATCCAACAAGGCAAGACAACATGATCACTTCTATCCACAATGATATTAGGGTCCCACTTTTGAACCATGAGTGGCTTATTATTCACTAACCAGGGGCCACTCTCTAGCACATTATTCATTCCTTCTTCTTCTCTAAATTTGAACAAGTACAACCCATTTTGAGACACATATCTTTTAGTCCAAACTTACCCCACATTCTAACTAAATTGTACTTAAGCTCATAGTATGACATTTTACAGCCAACAAAATGTCCACACAATGTTAGCATCCATTTCTTACTACCTTCCAGTAAAAGTTCATCATCAAATACCACCAGTTCCCTTCCATCATCAATCACAGTAGGTATCAAGCTTAATTTGTTCCTAATGATACTAATAGTAGGTTTGACAAGTATCGACAAATGAATTAAGTAACACATTTTCACTCCTACTATTATCATCAGAATTATCATATGAAGCACTAGCAGCCTTGTTACCATTGAATTCATTATTACTTTGATCATGAGGAATTTGACTTACGGTGGTTACAGCAACAATATTCACATCAATGCCAGTTTGTTAACCATTTTCTTCTTAATAGACGCACCGAGTGTAGGAAATTCATTTGCAGCCAAACACTCCCATTTCTTGGTGCTTCCACATTCAATGTCTTCCATTGACCCCACACCGTCAGTATTCTCACATGTATCCCTGCTTCTCACCTTCTGTTCTCACTTCTTATCCTTTATTCTACACTAAGGGAGTGTTTGATTGACGCTTAATAGAATGGGACATCACTGATTGCTGAAGCATACAACAGACAGTGTGTTTGACTAGGAAAAAAAGCCACCTCTGAAAGAGGCAAATGGCTTTGACGGATTCTACAAAATATAGTCCTCAACCATTCAGTGACTAAATTTTAAGCTAATGTACTGTTTTTTCACGTGTCTCAAATCATTTTTTATTCTCATGTCGCTATCATGATTTATTTATTTTGGTGATGTCGCTTGTTAACCATTTTTTATTCTCATGTCGCTATCATCATTTATTTATTTTTGTAATGTCCTGTCCATTTATCATGGAATGGCTAACACATATATATAAAACTGGTCATGATCTTTTAGTTGAATATGTTTTTTAATAAATATTTTAGTTCTTGTGTTGTATAAATAAAAAAAAGACTATTATTTCTTTGTAATAACTATAAAATGATTGCCATCAAAGATTAAATCATAATTTTAGTCATTCATAATGTTGAATCATAGTAGCTATCAAACAGTCAAAACAAAATCATTCAGAGCTTTTGAATCATTCAGAGAATTAAATCACTCAGCGCTAAATCATTATATATTATCAAACAGCCCCTAACTAACAAATAATATCATTATACTTATTAGGCACAATTTTCTTCCTTTTAGATGTTCTTCCTTTAGGTGACATGATTAAGTACAATTGGACCAGTCAAACAACTCAATATTACTGAAAACTTGATCAGATTGGTGTTGATTGTAATATTATAAAAGGAATTGAAAAAACAAAATTTGGCGCCAAAATTCAAAAATATGGTAGAAATACTGGGTAGAAATTGGGGAAATTCATATCGATAGGTGCAAAATTGAACACTATATTGTTCTCACTGTTTAGAATTGTGAATTACGGTCAAGAACCAGCGTAATTGAGGATTTTCAAGGTTTTTTAACGGTGAAAAATGGAGGGAAAGTAATTAGGGGTTTGTTGGAAGAGAGAAAGGTTTTTCAAATATTTTTGCATATAGTAAATTCATTTGGTCTTCAATGTTAAGTTTAAGTTTATTATTGGTTAATGTTGGAGCTCATTTCATGACCTTAAACTAGGTAAGTTATGATTCGGGTCATACTTTGGTTGTAACTTTGTAAGTGGGTGAACCCGACAACCCGAGAGAAAAATGAAGTTAGTATTTTAGTTAAGTTTTGGTTTTTCACACTTTGGCCACAAGTACTAAAAGGGGTAAGAAATGAAGAAAAGAAAAAATTTAAAGGACCTCTTATGTCATACCTCCAAATTTGAATATTTGTTAGGCATAATAATTGAAGGTCAAATAATTGGTCATAGACTCATAGGCTATAACTGATGGTTTAATCCTAATGGATTGATTAATTAATTGCGACACTACCACAAGGATTTCGAAAACCCCCAAAATGTGGTTTGTTTGTTTTGGGTAGAAAGCGGGTCAAAATGATGACCCGATAAAAAAGTGGTTTTCGGGTTCGGCTACGGTGGATTTGGATTTGGATTTGGGTTCGGGTTCGGGTTCTGGTAAGAGTACAGTGGATTGATTGGGTTCGGTTGTTGTTGATGCTGATGATATCGAGGATTTTTCGTCACCCGAGGATAATAATGCTAAAGGTAAATGATATACTATTTTTTGAGGGTGTTTGGGATTGCTTATTATTTGATTTCGTGAGTGAATTAGCGAATATAAAAGTTTTGCTTAGCAAATTAGTAACAGTTTTTCGTAGGTACCCTTTAGTTGTGCTAGTGTTACTTTGGTAATGTTGATTATCAGTGAAGTTTAATTGTATAGTAATCCGAATCAGTATTAATAAGCAACTTTGAAATAGTTTGTTTAAAAATGATATCAATCAGTTATCAGGTATTAAGAGTAGTCGCTAATGCCTTTTTTAGTAGGTTCAATTTGATTTCATAAAGATAAAAACAAAGTTTGTGATTCTGTATTCTTATCGGGATGAGTTTGGCAGCCAATTCCATTATTTTGAACTCTAATAGTAACGAAAAGTTGGACTTAGTTTATGTATGTTGTGGGTGGATGGACTTACGAGTAACCGTTGATAACTTCATTGTGTCTTTTATGTAATATATTTAGTTACATTTTATTATAATGTAGCAAGTCTGGTGTATTTAGGGAATTGGTGCCGTTGGGCACCCCTTTGCGTTACTGATGTCTTGTCTGAATAACGAAATGGTTACCAATGATTTTTCATGTCTGAATAACGAAATGGGATTGTGTTTATTAACAGGGGATATCTTACGTAATCCATCATCCCACTTTGTATCTCATTACTGTATTTAGCACAGACATAAACGCTTAAATATGCAGCAATTTGTGATTCTTTTTAATCCAAGAAAGATATCCACGTTGATTAACTTTTCATGTAAAGAGATGGTATCTCAAACCAGTGTGCTAATTACTCTCACGTGCGCTTGTTTATCATTCCCGTATTCACTGGTTGTTATTATTGCTAAATGCAGATGAGACTCTCCGAACACAATACTATTCAGTCAGTAACAGTTCCAAATTCCCGCTTACTGGACTAGGTGTTTTGACCAGAGAATCTGGAAAAAGAAAGCAAAATCTCTCAAATGTCTCAAACGCGCCAGAATCCGTAGTCAGAAGCTGCAACAAACAACTGTTTCCAAAGTTATCTATTAGTCCTTTTAGAAAGTTTCAGCTGATCGATTCCGACTCTGATTCTGATATTCCTTCTACCAGTAAAGTTGCTACTAACAAGGCCTGCAATAAGTCAGACTCTAATTTGAATAGGGGAAAAAGTGTAGGTTTACATCAGCCGAGAAAATTAAGTGAATCACTCGATACTTCAGCCAGAAAAGATTTATGGGAAGATTTTAGACACTAGAAGAGGTTCCATATCCCGACACCTGCACTGGATGAGGTATGTGAAGAATATTTTAGTTCCATGAAAGAAAAAAGTAAAGTTCAGAGTAAAATTGGAAAAAGTAACCGTAACAGTCATGTTATGGACAGTGTAGTAGATTTGGGTGACTCTCGCGCACCAGCACATCAGTATTTCTTCCATAATGATTTGAGGGTCCAAGAGCTTGTGCGAACCCGTTTGTGCAACTTTTTCCCGTCAACTGCAGAAAGTAGAGGTTCTGAGCTTCCCAGTACATCGAAGATCGTTACATGTAAGTTAATTCCGCTATATTACTGATAGTTTTTGACATTGTGAGATAGTTAGTTGGCTTTAAAAAAACTTTTAAGTAAATACAAGTGTTAATGCATACTTTTATCAGTTTATCTTTCACAACATTTTAACACCACATTTATTATATTTTGAATTAGTGTAATCGTTGACGCAAAAATACACCACTAACTCGGAAAATATTATTTAAATAGTATCCTCCAAAACTACAAGCAACCTCTTTGAATTAAAAAAAAAAATAATAAAAAAAAAAATAACTTGCACTTTTATGACACATAAGAAGATCCTTTTACGCTTTTAGGGAATTCTTTTAAAAACTGTCGATCGAGCGTGTTCTAACTGCTACTTACTTGATTAACAGATTTTTTTTCATCTGTGCTAAATGGAAAATCACCTTGTGAACTTATATATGAAAAATGCCTTCACTCTATCATTTAAGGGTTTTTGGTTACTTGTGTTTTGCTACTATTCTTAATTCTTCGGGTACCTGTGCATTAAGTTCGATTAGCCAAATTATGATTATATCATGTGTCCTACAATAATAGTAGAGGTGGAAATTTGAGACCCATTGGTTAAACATGGGTCTAGTTGGGTAAATCTCTATTAGAGGTTGGGAGATGGGTCTAATTGTTTATTTGATAGAAAGTACAATTATAGAATAATTATCCAATGGGTTTAAGCAGGTCTAGCGGGTCAAAATTATTTTTATTTTATTTTTTTTTCACTTTCTTCATATTTTACTAAAATAATAAAAAATAAAAATAACTAAAAAGAAAAACCTTTTTTGAAAATGACCAAAACCCATTTAGAGCCGGACCCATGTTTCTAGAAGACCCATCTAAACACGTGACCCATTTAAACCCAAACTCATCTAGACCCGTGAAGCGACCAGATTCACCTATTTTGCCACCTCTAACACAGTTTGTTATGTAAATTAACACATCTTTTAACCCCTAGGTCAACTCTGCAGTCTTTGTTGGGTTTGTTAAATATGTTATGAAATCCAATTTAAGCTAAAAGACCTTGTATTCATCTCATCATGTACAAAGTAAATGCATTACGTTTCGACCAAAAATAGAGTGTGAGACTTGTTGTTCCCTATGAAATTGTGATATCATCATCAAATAGTTACATGTTTTACATGTCAGTATCCTTTCGTTCTCTCTTTTTTGGGTGGTATGCTTCGCACACCACTGACAACACCACTCATAAAATTTTGAGCAGCTAATCCCCATGCTCATCTCCATCACTAATTTATTAAATAAACTAGGTAATTCTATAGGCTGTGCATAGCACATCCCAAGATTATTCATTGTTTTTAAGATTGGCATGTCTAAATTGATTCAACATGCAACATAAAGTCGCTAATAGTGCACCATTGATAAGGTAACATGTGAAAATATAAGTGTCACGAAATACAGTAATAGTGAGTCTTCAAACATTGTAAAAAGCATAAACAGTTTTGCAACTTTATTGTGATTAATACTCTTTTAATGATCCATAGAAAAACACCGAGAGTAGGCAACGTCTCTTAACGACCGGTGTTTGTTACTGTATTAAAATTATTAAAATATAACTTGTAGAAATAAGTGAGATATAATAAACTCATATCATATTCCAAATGACGCCCAATGCTAACTTAGTTTGCTCTCATAACAAACATAATTTATATAATGATTAAGAATACAACCACTACTACAAAATGTGCTTTGGAGACCTGTTTGAGACGAAATCGAGACCGGTTTATGATGAGGTCTCTATGAGGGGGGCTCTCCATGTGAAAATCAATGGAGACCGGTTTTTTAACCGGTCTCGACAAGCCAATTGAGACCGGTTTGCTGTTTAACACAGGCTTCTAAAACAAACTAGAGACCGGTTATTGTCATAAAAACACGCCTTAAAAACCTAATAGAGACCGGGTTTAGAATAAAAACCTGTCTCTATGATAGTTATTTTTAAATAAAAATTTTGGGGTTGCCCCGAAATTGCTAATTAAAGCTACTATTAGCGCTTTCAATAAGCAATCCCTAACAACCCCTATAAGTGTATTCAATAAGCACTATCAAACAGCCCCTTCAAATCATGCATTTCAAGTCATATGACGACGAGTAATATTGAGTTATAGCCAAGCAAAAAATATCATTAGTAAGTATACATGTAGAATTCATCACCTCTACATGAAATGTATCGTATAAATATGTAAGCTTTTAGCTAAGACAACAAAAAACACGTTACAACTGAAAGTGTGAAACCCTACCGAAGTTGTAAACACTTTGTTGCACAAAGGATATTTGGAAACACTTGGTGATCTTTATCAGACAGCTCCAACAATCTAAGCATTTGGAAATATTAATCAGCCAGCTCCAAGAGAAAAACGCATGCGACTACAGAATCTTTATGAATGACGCCTTAGCTTCCTTTTGTTGTAGTGTTTGGAAGTTTTTTCAAGCCAAGAATGCAAGGCCAACTTTAACAGCTCTTGTCCGAGCCCTCGGCCACCGCAACATTGCAGTACTTTTTGGACACAGTCAAATGCCTTATCGCAATGTCTGTCCCATTTGCTAGCTTTCCTTCGTAGATCTAGATATAAAAGATATGAAAGTATAAACATGTAATTTCCGATAAACTGTAAGAAAATGCAATGTACTGTACTTTTAAAAATCACTGAATGCAACATACATACCATTTCTTACCAAAGTACACAATTTGTAGACTTTAATGGTCTAAAAATCTTCAGAATAACTGGAAAGTCTGGAACTAATGTTTGCATATTTTGATAAGTACAATGCACTAAGCGGTTTAGAAATACTATGTTGCACATAATGATGAAAAATGAAGTACTTTGCATTTACGTGTGGTATCCCTTAAAAATGTGTACATTACATGTTTCTGAAAGTGAAATTTGCATTCTTAATTAAATACTTACCTAACCATTAAGTCCAGCATGTGAGACGAACAGTAGATAGATCAGAAGTGATGTGAGGAAATATCAGTACCCGCCATCATTTTCATGTACATGTTTCAAGCTCTGACTATTATTAATTTGTAATCAGTGACGATTGGCAGCAAAAACTATACTGATTATAAGAGTAAAAGTATGTTGCAGCTCTGATTTCCGAATTGTAGTTTAAAATTTTATGAATCGGGTCACCCCCTGAGTTAACGGATAAAACTAAACTGATGGCTATCTTAAAACTAAAATAAGCTATTTAGTAACTTGGATAAGCTAAGAATTGCATTAAACTAACTTTAACTAAGTTGTTTGAACTATATTGAGCACAAATAAGCTACTGATAAAGCTGAATCAACTAAATAAGCACTAAATCTTAACTGAGTCTAAACCACCCTAATCAAGCTTCTTTCAGCCTTTCTAAAAGCTTGGAAACAAAAGCTTATGAACTAAATTCAAATAGAAACTCAAGATGCTGTATAATCTTTGGCCAAAGTCGTCTATTACAAAACTTCTGATTACTTTGCAGTAAGCATGTGCATGTTACCTGTGCTTTGGACCAAGTTATGTTGGATATCGGATTCCGCTTCATTAATGTGTTGTCGCGCCACTGCATCCTTAACTTTGACGATGCAATTGTAGAAGGTAACTAGGACCTGAAAAAATAGTGCTTGTTATCACTTCAAAATTTGTGTTATAGTTCGAGCAGCAGATAAGATAACTGGTAAACTAAAGACGTATTAGAAGTTCAAAGTTACTCATACATCAGCAGCATATTACAGTTATACATTACTATATGGGCTGTTTGTATTGCTTATTAAACTGCTTGTAAATAAGTCAAGGCATCTTCTTTTAATAATAGCAACATTATAATAGCAATCCTATATTTTAATTAGCAATTCTATACACCCTCAAAACACCATCTAACTAGTTTTCTGATAAGATACATACATAAGACATAACTTTGGATACCAAACAAAGCAAATACAAGTTATAATTACCAATTCCATCCAACTTCCTGGGTCGTGGTCTAATAAATCAACTGGAATGTGATCCAAGTGTTATCAGTTAAGTCTCAAAAATGTCAAGTTAGAACTTTCATCAAACACATGGTGGGCAATAAGAAGTTTAAATAACCAGTTCTAGAGAGTTTTTTTGCAGAAAACAAAGGTTTACATGGTCATTTTTTTTGCCTTCGAGCTCAATTCAATCACCCGAAACTTCAACCTCCATCTTTCATTCTAATAAAGAAATGCTCAAATAAACCCATAAGAATACCAAGCTAAATGAGTCACTAACACGCAACACAAAGGAATACTAAATACTAAACCTTCTTAGAGCATTTGAGAAACGAAATAGATTAAACGATGAAAGCTTAAAACATGTTCAGCGTACATTCAATTATCTGATGCATACTTTCTTTAGAATAGAAAGCAGACAAGATGTTTGCAACAACAACAAAGAAAACATATAAACAAGATGAAGCATTTCATCAAACACCTTCTATGCAAGTTTTAAACAACAAGAATCAGCTTCCAAACTAACTCTAATTCAATCACATAACCATTAAATCTTTTGCGACAAACACTGATGCACACAATCAATTAACTGATCGTGGGAAAAACAAATATATCAATTTTCAGATATATATAGTAATTACCACAAACACAGATTTAATTCAAGTTTTAACAAACCTTTGGTAGAGATATATAGTATGGTATTAGTACGATTCAGTGGTGGTGGCAGAGAGATATGCCACGGCGGTATTAGTATGACGGTGGTGTTAGTCGGAGCAGCGTTGGTGGGTTTGGGTGTGGGTGGGTGTTGGGGAAAGCATATCAAAGAGTGGATTGGTAGGGTGATGTTGAAAAAGATTTAAAACCTTTCAAAAAATTTGAGAGGGCAAAAGTCCCGCTTATATTTTTTTTGGAATAAGACCGGGTACCTGTTAAAGGCAGGTCTGCTTTTAAAAAGTAAAGAGAAGCCGGGTTTCAAAATTGATACCGGTCTATTTTAAGTGTAATAGGGACGTGTTATTATTTTAAAAACCGGTCTCAATTTGTTACTTACATCAAAACCGGGTAATTTCCTTAAAACAGGTCTTGAAACTTCTGGGCAGACCAGAAACAACTCTTGAGACCGTTTTATTTTACAAAGGGTCTTGATGAGGGGGTCTCTAAACCCAAAAATGTAGTAGTGAACAAAACAATTATCTTTACAAAAAAGCATATGTTGTCTATATAACAAATTTACATTAGAGTTGTTATCGATTATTTGGAGAAAAATTTCATGTAAGAACATGTGTAGCAAGAAAAAATAGTTGAATCGATTTGAGAAAAGTTACTTTGATGATAACAATACCTAAAATATAAAATAATATGCATTAAATGTGTGTATGAACTATAATTAAGAAACTACTGAATTAATTTAAGAATAGAAGAATAATTAATAAATAAAATTGTTTTAGGATAAATTGAGTTCTTGAGTGATTAATATACATAAAACAAAGTGCATCACAAAGTTTATAGGAACAAATATGCCATGCGCATTACTAAATTTGAAAGAAAAGAAAAAAAATCTTTCCATGGACATATTTTCCAACTTTGCAAAAGCACCTAACATCTCATTTTATTAGCTAAATGCCTAGATCTATTTATATCTATACACTAATTCATCAACTTCTAGATCACTTACCTTAATAGAGCAAAAAGACTTGCATATAACATAATCATCAAATACAAAACACATCAGGTTTAGTAAAGACTCAGTTTGACAACCTTATATAATATGAGGCTCGAAAAAAACCTATAGATAATGATTGGTAAAGCTCGGTAATCTGCTGCTCACATATTCACCAGTCCAAGCTCCATCTACGTACTGGGTCCTTAACCACGGTTCCTTATATAAGATCAAGACAAAAAACAATAAAAACAAAAGTTAAAATGCAAACCATTCGAGACCTTGAAAACCACATTCTTCCTCTCTTGTTTGCTCTATTGCAGCAGGTAGTACAATAAAGTAATTGCATCAATACTACTTTTATTTTGGATGAGGTAATAATTTAGGTACCATTTTTTTCTTCTGTTTACAGAATATGATTCTCATCTTCTTTCTAGAAAGATAAAAAAACACCATTAATAATAGAGACAAGTTATCCACACCCTCCCACAGAGAGGGTATCCAATGATTGGGTGCATCACGGGCTTGTACGGTGTGCATCGCGGGTTATACGATTTGACCAAAACCCTATGATGTGACAACATAAGGAGGGTATCTATATCACATCCTAAAAGAGATCAAGCCTAAAAGCATAACAAAAAGAAACTTGAGCAATTCAAAAAGAAATCAAGCCTAAAAGCATAACAAAAAGAAACTTGAGCAATTCTTGGCAAAATTATTAAAGAGAATAAGAGATAGTGTGCATTACCTTTTGAGAGAGGATGAGTAGGATATGAAAAACTTTAGATGAAAGAGAAGGTTTGAAGGACATGCGGTTCTCAAAACCAAAAAGCTGAATATTAGAGTTGACGTATGTGATTTGCTTAAATATAGAGAGAAAGAGCTAACCGTAGAGATGATGTAGTTGCTAGAGAAAAATGAGTGTAAAATAATGGGTTGGCTGAGGAAGCACGGAAGGAAATGGGAGAATAAGTACAAAATTTCAAAGCAATTTAAAAGCTGATGTGTCATCTGCTCAAGGCTTCACAATAGCTGATGTGTCATTTGCTCAAGGCCTCACAGTGATTTCAAGCTGCTCACTTATAATATAGGTAGATGTATTATTTTTCTTACACACGCTATCGTGTATTTTTCACACACAATTCAAAACACATCGCCTGCAAAATTCATTTTACTCTCTCACTAGAAATCTTTCTTTTTTCCAATTTCACTCTCTCACCAAAAATCTTTCTTTTTTTCATTATTTGCTTGTCTATTTAAAATCACGAGATTCTCATCTCATTTATTTTTTTCACCTGTTTATTTCCGTCTCCCATTTATGTCCAACCACCATTTTCCAAAAAACAACAATTCCGGTAAGCCGAATATTAGGAATTCCGGTAAACCGGATTTTAGGCATCAAAACAATCTTTCTCTACAAAAGATATGATCTTACTTTTAAATATTGGATCTTGGAGAGGGGCTCGAGATCTAAAAAGCGATCTTACTTTTAAATATTCTGGAGGGGATGTTTCCGGCAATGGTGAGGTTCGGCTGTGGGTGTGGTGGCTGGCGGTGATAATTAATAGGTAATCATTAGCTAAGGTCAACGAAGGTCTAGAGGTTTTGTTAGTAGAAAGAAAATGTATATTTAGCATGGCTCTTTTTTTCCGGTGTGAGTTTTGGTTTCTTAGAGAGAGAGAATGAGTTTTCAGATTGTATGTGAGAGATGATAAGATGATTGTGTGTGAGAGAAAACATATACCAATGTCAGTGGTGTGCAAACCTTTATAAAATTTAAATAATGATTAGTGGTGTTTGGATCCTAAATACTAGTGTGGAAACCCACATAGCCTATAAGATATGGTACTGATTTACTTTATATTTTGTGGAGCAAAAAGATACATAAACATTCAGAATACTGAGAAGAATTGGAAGAAAGTGAAGGTTAAATATGCCATATACGTACATAAGACGTGTACACAAGATGCCCAAAGTCAACATAAGTCAAAGACCACACATACAGCTTATGCTTGTTAACTGACATGCGCCGTATTTAGCATTAAATACACACATGATGCGTATGCACATCTTTTGGCATACGCTATATCCATGGTCGGTTTTGTAAAACTCTATACAAACAAACACATTCCATGAATTTTAGGATAGAACCATTCCACCACTCGACTTTTAGGGTTTCCATAAGTATTTTCCATGACTTTTGGAGTTGCAACTCTTATGGATTGATGAACCAAAGGTGTATAAACATTAGTCTTCTTCAGTTTGGCAATATTTTCTTCGTGAACATGTTTAGCTTACTTGATATTTGTTTTTGTTTATTACTTTATGACATTATAGGCTAAATACCCTTAGTGTTTGCCTAATTATGAAGATTCTTTATTTTAATATGATTTGATTTACGTTTATTGATGTCTTAATTTATCGATGAAATTTCTTATCTTTAAGTTTATTGGCTAGATTTATTGTTGAGTAATAATTGTATCCTTATGTTTATTGCTTTAATTATAGTTATACATGACCATTGTTATCTGTGACTAGAGATGGACAAAATCCTAATGTTTAATCAAACATAATTAAAGCTCAAAGTTTAGTGCTTAATTGCATGTAGATGATATTGTTATCTGTGACTAGAGATGGACAAAATCCTAATGTTTAATTAAACATAATTAAAGCTCAAAGGTTAGTGCTTAATTACATGTAGATGACCATTCTCATGGAATTAGTGATTACTATAATCATTATTTTCGCATAGCTAGATCACATGAATTGGTTGAAATCCTTAAAGCATGATTGAGATAGTTAGCATTGTAGCCTTTGAGTTAACTTAATGATATTCATAGATCTATGTATTCCTGACCATCTAGTCTAGATTATATTAAAAATAACCAACAAGATAATTAATAAACATTGCACTAATCAACTTGTATGTAACACAAAGGGGAATGATAACTAGGTAAACACGCTTTTATCTTTATATAGTAGAAACAAACTAAACACACTCAAAATTTTCAACATTTAAATTCTTATTTGAATAAATCAAAGAATTTACAGACAATCCCATTTGAATACAATTCAGGTGTTCTCTCTTTCACTCAAGCTAAAACCAAAGTTATAGTTTGGAAGTAAACTCGGTGAATGATTTTTGAGTTACCTAACAAGAGTAATTCTCTTGAATTTACTATATCACATTAATTGCAAGAGTTAGCATTTACTCCATTATAAACATTCACTTATATAGGTAGGGAATTAGGGTTTCCTAAAAGGTATTATAGATACGTATCTTGCATTCGATGATCACGTAAATAGTGCACTAAATAATTCTACTTTAGGTATGAGATAAACTTTTCTTTAGGGAACACTATTTACAACTTTTGTACTAGTTTACCAACTCTTTGAAAGGTGTTGAGCTCCTATGAAGACTTGCTTTATCTACTTTTGCTTTTAGGGTTTTCCCACCACTTGACTTTTGCATACTTACATATTTTTTAAGTATCTTTGTTTAAGTGAGAACAAGGATATTGAAGTATTGTCAAACCTAACTAACATAAACATCTTCTTTTGGTTCTTGTACTTCAGCTGTTGAACCGCCCATCACTGAAGTGAAAAGACTTCGTCTTTAAAGAACCCTAACACTGTGTTCTCCAGTTTCATAAAAGGAAAGAAAGGGGAGGGAAAGGGATGAAACAAAAAAAAGTTATGTTCTTGAGATTTGATAAAGAAAGAAAAAGACAGGAAAGGAGGTATCACATGGGTGATTTCGCTACAAAATCTTTCATCCCAATATTGGGATGAAAGTGAAGGGAAGGTGAACAAAAGACATAACTATCCCTATTTAATTATATATTCTTCTCTTTCATTGTCCTTGCACAGTCCACCATTATCCAGATTATTTTTGTGCACCTTTTTCATTACCATCACACCATCATCTTAATAAATTTTAACATACCAAATAATATCAACTATTCATGATTCTATTCAAAGAAATAATGAACAACTATCATAAGAAAAACTGAAAAACGGATCATGAAGCTCGTTGTAGATCCGTCGTCACCGTTATGCTGGTGTTAGGTGGCGATGGTGATGGGGTTTTGGGATGAAGCTGGTGACGGGATTAAACAAGCATGAAATAGTATGTAAACACTAACATGCTTAATCGTTCTATGTTCCTCACTTGTTGAATTAAATAAGAAAAGACCCAAATAAGAAGAAACCAAAATATAAACCCACAGATAGTTTCATATAAAGATTTTTTGGGTTTTGACTTTGTTGGGTTTTTGGATCTCATTATTTTACTAGGTTTCGGTTTGGTGAAAACGAAGAGATGAAAACAAAGATCTTGGTATTTGGATCTGGATTTGCTTGGATGAGAGAAAAGTGAGGAGACAGATGGTGAAAACTGATGTTGTAAACTCATATGTCAAAGAATGAGACATTTAAAGGGTATATTTGTAAATTTGTTACACTTTATTTCTAGTTTACACTTCCTTTTATTTGAGTCTAGAAAACACAATAGTTTTATAAAGTTTATTTACTCTCCGTACTTTTCTTTCCTTTAGTATCCTTTACTTTACTTTTCCTTCTCAAATAAAGTGGAGAACACAGTGTAAAGATGTTATGCGAAGCATTTGGGCTATTTTGTGTTCAAAACTAATCAGAGATCATCGGAGACTGAATTGACCTAAGAACATTTTCGAACAGATAATATGAAAACATATTTTTTGGAAGAAAAAAGAAAAGAAAACAACCAGAATATCAGACATTGATGTTGATACAATACATCGATAACCAAGAATGCAACTTTTATTTATTTTTTTCTTCTTATGTAAGAGTGTTCTTAACTCTATACTTTTGAAGAATATAACAATAAAAAAGCAGGAGCTTAAAGATTGAGATATTAAGTGTATATATTTGATATTAAATGACTCATATTCTTCTTATAGTTTTGGAATTCAAAATGGACAATTAGTGTGCTCCGTTTTTAATAGGTTTAGGTGACTATTAAATATATCTACTAGTAACTTCAAAAATATTTAAGTTATATAATAAGCAATGTTGCAAAAATCGTGAATCGGTAGTCGGGCGGTCGACCACCCTGCAGCGAGTAATCGGTCAAGTCGGGATTAATCGGTGATTAATCGGATTGGCATTTCCTGCAATTGTTTGGTATTTTTGGAGACCAAACTAAAAATCTAAACCGATTCCAAGCAGCTATGTTTCCAAACCTCAATAAAAGGCTCCAATTCTGATTATGAGGCGCATTGTGCGTTATAAGTGAAATATACGATCCCCAAAGTAAGTATAATGCCTAAATTATTATTATTTTTTAAATTGCCGATTTGCCCGATTCGACTGATTTTTTACCGATTCGGCCGATTTTGACCGAGTTGGCCGATTAATCGGCCGAGTCGGCCGATTTTTTGACTGCTTAGTGTCGATTTTTTTCCTAGGTCGATTTTTCTATCGATTTTCAAAAATCGACAAGGTACTCGGTCGATTAACGATTAATCGGCCGAGTTGACCGATTTTTGCAACATTGATAATAAGTGTAAGTTTAATTAAAAAATCACACGTATTTCTCATTCGTGGATATATTTCATATGAACTTCACACATCAAATGCATGCCTTTGATTTACAAAATTCAATCAAATCACTTTATGTACTACAATTCATGAAAATAATACTTTCTAGATATAAAGATAATTAAACTAACCTCAAGCACCTTCCTGATGTGGATTTCAACTTGTGCCTCCCAATCTCCCCACATATGTATTGGCAAATATTCTTGTCACTAAAGGTGGCAAAATGTGCCCAGAAGCAAAAAAAAAAAATAGGCTAAATGGGCACATTTTTAAAAGATTTGGGCAAATTTAGCCCCCTTATTTTTTTGAAATGGGCACATATACCATTGAAAACTTAAATGGGCACAAACTGCCACTTTTTTTTTCTCAATTGTTGAACATTAACGATCGTTTTAAAAAAAAATTTATATAATATCTTTAAGTTTTTTAATATAAATAAGATATTATGTTTAAAGAATTTATTTCGTCGTTTTAGGTCTTTTATTAAGCGGTTTGTATAACATGTGCCCATTTAGCCCGCGCCCATTTAGCCCATGCCCGTTCCCGTGTCCGTTTTAGCCCGTGCCCGTGCCCGCCCGTTATGCCACCTCTACTTGTCACTGATGATTAAAAAATATACTGGTAAGTCCTAGTTTATTATTCGAAGAAGTCTATACTCGAAGATTCTTGGATTGATCATCATCATACTTTACTTCGAGATGAACACAAATTCCCATTGCATACTCTAATATCAAATACATTGAGATAAAGCTCACAAACATATCAACTCTTCTAGTCATATCTTATTAAATTACATTTCTAACACCTTACCCATCTTGAAGTATGTACATTTATTAAAGTAAATTTTTCACATCATTTACTTTTTCCTCTTAAAAAGATCTTGTTTCTTTTCATCTTTTTCTTTAAAGTTTTCTTACATCTTTTTATCTTTTCATCCTACAAATCCTCCTATACACACAAAAATTATATAGTTTTTTTCCACTCATTCTCTCTCTGCATCCAAACTGTTGATTCTGACATTTGTCAGCATCCGGATGAGAATTTTTGTAGGAGGAAAATGTATGATGTTTTAGCATTTTCCTTTTCTACGATATACCTAAAAAAAGAAATTGTTAATAAATGTGAGATCTACCTAAAAAAAAAGAAATTGTTAATAAATGTGAATACTGATTGGTGAGCAGGCCACCGTCATTTTAGTGTGTTCCACATAAATAAAAGTTAGAAATGTGGAATCTAGAAAGATAATTGAAGCCTTCACCACCACAACTTATATTCAAGGTAAAGAAACCAAAATCATGTACATGTAGGGTAAAGCACGAGACCAAAATCAAATAGAAGATAAGTATGGATATAAAGATGGGTCAATTGTTGTCGGAAAATTGTTTCGCCGGAAGATGGTAAACGAGTAGAGGAAAGTCGGAGGTTAAGAAAAGAGTAGGTAAATGAAATGTGTGGGTAAATAATAGAGATGTACAATAATATCTTGAACAATAGAAGGAACAATGTACACAAGTTTTCAAAGTTTAAATAGTGTCCAACTATTTCCTCATGACGTGTCTTTTCTTGAAGAGGCTAATGTATTTTAAAAGCTTTCTTTTACTCCGGTAGAGATAAAGAGTATTAAGAGCCACGTGTAATTTTTGGGCTGCTCCTAAGAGCTGACTTGCCTTTTTTTGGAGCTACAGTATAAAACAAGCCCCTTACATATAATATAGGTAGATAGGTAGGTAGATATAGTATTTGAGTGGTTGATAGAATGCTAGAGTATGTATAGAGCTACCTAAGACGGAGAGGGGGTTTGAAAATTTGGAAGTTGGTAGTACTTGCAGTATGGTGTTCTAAATGGGTCTTTGAATATTGATGGATGTTGAATAAGTTGTTACATGGTGATTTTTTCGGGTTTTGCTTTTTTGCCAATTTGTTTATAAAGTATGTTGAGTTGTCATGTTCTTAGATGCTTACGTGTCATAATGAGAATGCATGCTTCTACTTATATAATAGGTAGATAGAAACCAGCCATTTTCTTTTTCAAGTAAAATAAAACCATGTGATATTAGAAAAATAGTTAATACTCATGAGTCATGAATATTAATAAAAAATATATCCATTTCCCAACAATTTAAAGTTTAAAGTTTGCTAAGTTAAGATTTCACATTCTCGAATGTATATCATTTCATTTTTGTCAAGTTTGATAGAGTAATATATATTCACAAACATGTTTTTTTGACGGGTAACTTTAATTCGAGAGTCAATTTGATCTGATTATGACTTTTCTTTAACGATCAAAATTCAAGCGATGTGTCCATGGTACTAGAACCTTCCCGAACCGGAACCGGAATCGAAAGAACCGAGAACCGAAAATAAGAAAAAAGTGAAACCAAGAACCGCCCCGAGTTTTTCGGTTCGGTTCTGGTACGATACTTGATTCCGGTACGAGAATTTCCAGTAATTCCCATGTGTACCAAAGTATTAAAAAAAATATTTGGATGGATGTGAAATTACGGTAGATAAACCTTTAGATCAATAAGGATTCCTATAAATGCTTTTTTCCGATTATCTTTCATGTTAACTTTTTGTATGACAGATTTTGACTCATGCTTCCATGCATGCATGCTAGTCAAATTGTGAAGGTTGCAAAGTCAACATTTTTACTTTTGAAAGGGACTTAAAGACTCAATCACTTGAACATAATTAGACAATGATGATCGTAGAAACTAGTGATCAAAGTGAAAGTTGAACTCATCGTACAACTTCTTATGAAAAGTTCAACACATTAACAAACTGAAAAGGATACATGTGTAACAACTCATTACTGTACGTTAATTTGATGATCCATAACTCCCATTGTTTGATGAAATCTTGATCCACCTTTTGTCTCCCTATGATTTTTGAGAATAAAAATCGACGTTCACGAATTAAGGGTATTGGCATGACAAACCCTTCAACTTTTTCTTCTTTTTTTACATGAAGGCAACTACACAAAAGTAATAGTATACATACAATAAGAGAAGTAATGTAGTTTACACACAATAAGAGATTTTTCCTTTTAAACGTCACCTTGTGCATATAACATAATTTCCCCTGGTATAAAAATGTACTTCGCTTTTCAACAATGATAAAGAAAAAGTTGGCAATTCCCATTCAATTGTTACATGGCTCTTCATTTAATCAACATCATATATTTTACTTCGACATACACATAGGCATTTCCATTGCAAACACTAATGCCAGATACATTCATATAACGTCCCTAAACATAACTTATACAACTTTATCACTTTATCTACCTTTCCAACATGTTAATCAACTCATAGTAGTTTTATCTTGATGTAACTAATTTATATTTGTGATTTTTCACGTATTTCGCTACAAAACTAACACTTATATTTGAGAGTACACAGTGGCTAAATAGGTTTTTTAACAATTTAAGAGCTTCAAGTATAACTAGCAAAACAGACTTTGAAATAAACTTAATTGTTTAAAACTTGTCTGGTCAATATGTGAAATGGGTCATCTTCTTGACCCGGTTTTGACCCAAGTAAAAGATCCAAATCCATAAACATATAAAATCAAGCTCCATTTTCCTCAAAAATCAACATGCAATGAAATCATAACTCCATTCTTCAAAAAAATATTTATATAGTATTGTCAGAACAGGCCCTTCAACTTTCTTTTTTTATTTGACAATTCCAGTAACAAACACTCTATGTTCGTTACATTTGAATAAAAAATCATTAAATTTGATGAAAGTCAATACTTTGACTAAAAAAAGTCAAATGGTTTTGTTCTTTATGATTTCAACCCAAAGAGCATAAAACGATACACTCGTGTATGATCATACAACACTTGTAGAATATAGAATCATTTGTACATGATCATTTCCACCTTCATATGATCATATCAAATTCCCATAATTTTCATCAAAAACACAGTTGACTCTCTAATATTGACTGTACTCTATTAATTAACTAGTCTAATGGGGTGTTTGTTTCGGCTTATGTATGGGCTTATTAGCTTATATGAGTTCGGCTTATATAACATAAGCCACAATTTTGTGGTTTATTTGTCACTTACGGGCTTATATAACATTGTCAATGTTATATAAGCCCGTAAGTGTCAAAATAAGTCACAAAATTGTAGCTTATGTTAGATAAGCCAAACACGGCGACTTATGTCTTATAAGCTTAAACAAACACCCCTAACTTCTAATTAGACATATATTCAATAAAGTAAAACATATATTCGTAACCTAAAACAATCCTACTTTAGGCTCAAACTCACTTCTCTACCAATATGATAATCCAAAGAGTTCTTAAAAAGCTTCAACTTCTCATTTAGAAAAACAAAAATTTAGATCTAAAATATGTTTATTAGTAAAAAAAAAGGTCCATACTACAAGTTAAAGTTCAAAATGCTTCCGCTTTATGTCCTTTATTTTCTGGTACCGAGCAAACTCAGAAAATTCACCAACACTTCTGAAGCGGCTAGTGTCAACTGTATTTGAGCAATCCCATTCAAACTCTTTTAGTGTCTCAACATAAGTATATACCAATCTCACATTTCAGCCACATAATCAACACTCATTTCTTCTTGGTGAAAGTTTACTTTGCCTTTTTATTTTTTGATCCTCCTCCGCTCTCCTGTCAAAACAACGGATTTAAAAGAATGAAAGTTGAAAACAGATTACTATAAGACAAAAGAAACAATTTATCTCAAATCATATTTACACGCAAAAAAATAATAATAATAATAATAATAATTAAAACGAAGTTTATCAATTATAAAGCAAAACAAGGTGAGAAAGTTGGGAGATATATATAATTGAGCAGAAGTACCTTTTTATAGTAAATGTAAGCAGCTTTGCGAGTCATCTCTTGCCCATTTTTAGTGACATAAACCTGAAAAGTACAAGAAAATTCTATTTATATCATACATCACATAAAGAGATGCCATCAAAAAGTAGGGGTGGCAATTCCTAACACAAAACACGACCCAAAACCAACATGGAAATAAACGGGTAGGGTCTGGTCTAATCAGTAACCGTTTGAGTTTTTTTTATTTGAGATAAATTATGTTTTATAATGGGTTAAATGGGTTAAACATGTCGACCCACCCACAAGTTTAGAAAAGCAGGTTGAATAGCCGATGTTTATTTTTTTTTTTTGGGTAAAAGGGTTAATTCACCCCGGTAAAGTATATTACGCCAAAAAACATTGAAGTACAAAGGATGAGGGTGAATCCCTCATCTCAGTCCCTTGGGACACTTACAGACTCTTCTATAGGAATGCACATCATTCCTATAACTGACAATATAAGTGTGACATACCACACTTATAACTAAACATCAGACTACAATGATAAAAAGAATAAAACAACATGCACTTCAAGTAAAAATGCTTGAATCTTCAAATCACCATAGTAGTCCAAACTTCCAGCGTCGTCCAAATAAACAATATCAAGGTCCTCAATCTAGAGTACTGTCCACAAGTTTCACACAACAGTTGGTGGGGGACTCTAAAACCACGGATAGAGCAGCAAGCTCAGAACTCGCTCCAAAGGTGTATGTTGAGATGCAAAACAGAACACCAATAAGAAAACCCAACAAATACATATAGAACCAACGCACATCAACACCATGATCATGTAATCAGCAAAAAGAGTCAGTTCACAAATTTCGCACAACGATTGATGGAAGACTCTAAAACCACGGATAGAGCAGCAAGCATAAAACTCGCTCCAAAAGTGTGCGTTGAAATGCTAAACCAACAACCCCAATGTGATACCGAGCATAGTAAAAAGAACCAGGTTCAAAAGAACCACTTCCATAGTGAGCACCCTGTCTTCAATGTCATCATTGCTTGACCCGCGAGTGACACCAACTTCCAGCTGCAACCGTAGCAAAACACGTCAAGAGTTGTATCTCCAAATTTTTGGAAAATACCACTCATCAACACGAAGGATTCGTCCTCGTCAGACACAACTAGTAGCAGCAACGAACAATCAGCCATAGACAAAAAATAGGGTTAAGAAACCCTAACGTACAGCCACCAAGGGTGATAAGACCCTAACAACAGCAGCCACAAAACATCTACCCACGTAGAACATCATACTCTCCCAAACCCACATAACAATAACAACCTTTATCCCAAGAACTTCCATCCCTTCAATACCCTAACGAGGGCAAACATCCCAAAAGTCTAAACGAGTTTACTTTCAGTCGACACAAATAAGAACCTAAAAAGGTTCTATAAGCGTTCAGCACCAAACAAAACCCAGATCGAATATAATGAAAGAGTAAATCGATTTGAGGTAACAAACCGACTGAAATAAAAAGAGAGTATAATCGACCAATCATCAAAACCTAATCGATTATAAGAATAAAAGAAAACGTTTAGGGTAATGAAACCTTCAACGATCTCTCTATAAATTTGTAGTAATCAATCAGGTTAACAAAGAAACGAAAAACTAAACCCTAAGAAAAGATCGATTAAAATCGACAAAGAGAATGGTTAGGGTTTAGAAAGAGCAGCGATTCCACATGAATAAGAGAATAAAAACCAAGACACAACCCTTCCCATGTAATCACAATCATCACAACCGATTGCATATTGTTAAAAAACAATAGAGAGGCGATTGAATGATGTGTTTAGATCTGATCGGAGCCTAGGGGAAGAGTTGGCCGGAAATCGATGTTTGTGTTATGTGTAGACGGGTTAGGATTATAACTGACCTAACTACTTAAAGATGTCGTGCTTGGGTTAAGGAATTCTGACATGCCAATCCAAACCCAAACCTGACCTGAATTTGGTTCTAGCAGTTTCTTAATTTCAAAATGACTACTATATAACAAAGAATTCAAACTCAGAGAGATATCAGTTTCTTGATTAGAAATGAGTACTATAACAGAACAAGAACTTTCCAACTTACCCCCTTCCCATACCCATTTGTGAACCAATGCCCAGAAACCTTGACCATCAGCTTGAACCCTTCTCTTGTCAGCATCTTTTGTGAATTGTGATCCCTTACGCAGTATCAGCTTTCGGATTCATGAAACCTTGTGATGTTTCTTGAGTCTTTGATTTTCTTGAATTTTTCCTTGAGGAGCTTGTCTCAGCTTTATTAGTTCTAGTAGCTTGTTTAGTTTTGTCACCACTACTAAATTGACCCCTAAAAATAAAAAGAAATACAAAAAAGAATTATTGAAGAGCTGTTTGCATAAAATCCCTTAAAAGCTATCCATAATATGACAGAACTAACTTACATGTAATCGATATTTAATGTACTGGGCTGATAAGAACCTATCTTCTGTATTCAATGGGAAAAAATTGCACAAATGAGTTTGAACTAGCTCTTGAATAATCAAATCTAATGGAAGAAATACTGATGTGCTGGCAGGCGAGGGTCACCGAAATCTACGACACTGCACAATGCCAGTTAGGATATCACGAGGTGTCTAGACCTTGGGTGTGTGAGTGTGAGCCGCAGATGAAATAGGTGTTTGACCTTGAGTGCAGGAGGTGTTTGGGCCGAGGAAGGGCCATCTGTAGATGGGCCACTGGAATGACCAAATCAGAATTGGAAGAGTGGGACGAGGAGGTGGCAGAAGACACAGGTTTAGGTGGAGATGGATTGGGAAGAGGGTGGGGAAGTTTCAATTCGGGAGTCTAGACTTGTGGGTTCATCTGAAAAAGATCCTTCATGAAAATAAGCACAACCGAACTATTCAGCTTTGACAACAAGTTACAAAACCTTGATTGTGTCGACCCGTTTATAACCAAGTACTTGCAGATAACTAGCCTAGCAGCTCGTTTGACAAATTTAGGATCAAAGGTGCTTGATGAAAATCATGTTACCTACGCCAGTAGTGGTCTATGTGATGAGTTTGGTGCCATTAGAGGGAGTTTGGGGTTGCTTAGAAACAAGATAAAATCATTTTTTTTTTTTTTTTTTTTTTGTGTTTGGACAGAGGGTAAATGATTGTGATGTATGATCATGTAAGAGCGAACTAGTCAGTTTCAAAGTTGCTTAATCAAACTAATTACCTAATTCTGATTATTTTACCAAACACTAGCACAACTAAAGAAGAAATTGTTGATTTGCTTATTGAAACTGATAAATTGCCCATCGCTTAAAACAACTTGCTTCAAATAACCATGTTTGGATAAGCAATCCTAAATTCTAAAAAACTATATCAAACCAAAGCAATAATCATATTAACAAACAAATTCAATAAAACTAAAATCAAAAGTATCAAAGAATTTTCTTTATATGCAATGAATTTTCTATCAGTGATGTTAAACATCTGAATCGTTAATAATGGAAGTACAATGGGTGCATGTGTAAGCTGTAGCTAAACTTAGCATTGTGGCCAAAATGCAAATAAATAAACTTAGCGTTGTTGCCAAAGTGAAGAACTACGACTTTCGAATAAGATATCAACTTCATTCTTCTCCCGGGTCATTCTTCTTGACCCGTTTTCAGCCCAAGTATAATCCAAATAATAACTGACACCAAATTGGAGGGCATGTTTGATCAACCACCACCAATGTTGCATAAACTGAATTCTAGTATAAACCAATTAAAAAGTATAAACTGAAACTTAACATTTACAGTTTGTAGCTCAACCATGACAAAGACACAATATGGCTACTCAATCCCTTTCAAAACTTCATACAGTACATGCTCTCATAATTTCTTATCACTAAAATATGTGCATCCACACAATTCTATGAAAACCTTAGTGAAATTTGATGAATGCCAGTAGTTTGACTCAAAAGTCAAATAGTTTATGCTTGATGATTCCATCCACATGTAGAGCTTATTTATGTGAATCAAAATCTTGTATATGATATTACATTACTATTAACACTTTCTTAAGTTTATTTTTAGCATGATCATCTCCAACCTTTTATCATAGTCCCACCATTTTCATAGAAAACACAGTTTGACTTTCTGAACAAGTCAACTGTGTTTACTGAGCTCCATGAATCAAAATAAAGTTCAAATTCTTTATTGATCTGAAGTAATGAGTACTAGTACAGCATCCAAGTTAAGATTATAGCTTGATCTAACAGTGTATACATTAAAAACTACTAATACAAAAGGTAAAGTGACAATCATACGTTGAAACACTTCTTTACAAACAATCGTACTTTTGGAAGTATACTGGAGAAACTCATCAAGGAACCAAAACGTATAAAGCCAAAATACCTGTCATTTATCACTGCTGCTTATATTTCCCATGAGTATAGCGCTTGTAGACCTTTGGTGATATAACACACTTTATCTTAGCCATGTTGTTTGGAATATCTCGTAAACAGTTACAATTTGTTATAATTAGCGTCTCTAGAGATTCTATTCGGCCAAGACCATCGGGTAACTTCTCAAGAAGCAAACATGATTTGAGTTCGAGAGATTTGAGATGTTTCAACTTACAAATGCTATCTGGAAGATCTCTAATCTTTGTAGATGAAAAGATTAGCTCCTCTATACATTCTAACTGGTCAAGGTCCCGGGGTGCTTCTGTAATACTGCCTTCAAGTGTAAGCTTTCTTAAACCTTGTAAACTACAAACGCTTTGGGAAAAACTCTCAAGGTTTGTACAAGCACACAGACCCATCGAAATTAGCCTTTCAAGATTTCCAAACGATGAAGCTGGATCTTCTTTATAATAACATAAAAACTGAAACTTTGGAGAATCATTGTCGCAGTGCAATGGGCAAGCATCTGTGGGTTCTGCAATCAGATGTAACTCAGATAAAGAACCAACCTCAGCTGGTTGAGACCTTTTGTCAAACACAAAAGACTTAAACCTCCCACAACCACTTAAGTCTAAGAAGAGAAGATTTTTCAGACATCCAATGGGAGCATTAATTTCCAACAAATCATAACAACTTTTAAGGTCTAACCCTACAAGATTCAGAGTCAGCCCAAGGTCAAGGGTCCTCAACTTTGAATCACTGAGTATGAGCTTTTCGAGCTTTATATTTTCAACGGGCATTTGAAGTTCTACCAGATCATTACACCCTTCGAGTATTAGCGCCTCAAGATTAGGAGTATTCCCGAGGTGAAGGTTTTTCAACTTTGAATGACTGAGGCCGATCTCTTTGAGCTTTGTACTTTCAGCGGGCATATGAAGTTCTACCAAATCATTACACCCATAGACTATAAGCTTCTCAAGATTCGGAATACTCCAAAGGTGAAGGGTCGTCAACTTTAAATGAGAGAGGTTGAGATATTTGAGCTTTAGATGATGAGCAGGCATACGAAGCTCTTTGAAATCAGGACAATAGTAAATAGTCAACTGCTCAAGATTTGGAGTCAACCTAAGGTCAGAGGTCCTCAACTCTGAAGACTCGATTGTGAAGAACCTCAGGTTATGAAGAACCTAACATAAGTAAAAAAAGACAATTAATATTTGAGCAATGACAAACCAATAGATATATAGGATCATAATGAATTATGACAAACAACAAATTAACCATTATTCTACCTTTTCTTCTCCATCTTCCCAAAGTTGAACAATATTGCTTTTATACATGCGAAGTTCAACAAGATATTTTCCTTGAAATGTATTAGGTAAACTCGAAAAAGGAAAATCATTCCATCTCATAGATCGTAAGGAACTTGGAAGGTATTCGCTAACTTTATCAAATTTAACAATATTGCCCTTAGAGAGATTTGAAGTATTCCTGAGGTGAAGGTTCGTCAACTTTGAATGAGTGAGTTCGAGGTATTCGAGCTTTACACTTTCAACAGGCATATGAAGCTCTCGAAAATCATAACATTTGTAAATAGTCAACCGCTCAAGATTTGGAGCCAACCTAAGGTCAAAGGTCAGTAATTTTGAATCAAAGAAGGTGAGGAACCTCAGGTTATGAAGAACCTAACATAAGTAGAAAAAAGAATTAATATTGGTGCAATGACAAACCAATAGATATATAGGATCATAATGCCTAAATAAATTTAACCATTATTCTACCTTTTCTTCTCCATCTTCCCAAAGTTGAACAATATTGCTTTTATACATGACAAGTTTAACAAGATTTTCTCCTTGAAATGTATTCGGTAAACTCGAAAAAGGAAAACCCCGCCATTCCATAAATCGTAAGGAACTTGGAAGGTATTCGCTAACTTTATCAAATTCAACAATATTGCTCTTAAGATTATACTCATAGAGATTCATATAAACAAATCTAAGATCCTTCATTTTTGCTAGACCTTTTACTGCAATTTCAGCACTGAAACCCGATGAACGGAAGTATAGACATTTAGTTGCTTGGGTACCCTGAAATCGAAAAAATAAAACCCCTTAATTTTTGTCGGAACCCTAAATTTCAAAACGCCCAAAATCACTGAAAACGTGATCAAATTGAAAGTGAATGAAGATTATATAAAGCGAATTGAATGATAACACGATTCGAATTAAAGAATTTTTGACTGATTATTGGAGAGAAAAAGTGAATTTGGGGAAAACTTGGTATGTGTTTTTTATAAGAAAAGTGACGGTCAAATATAGTCAAACTAACAGAGTTAGGAATTTGGACCAAACCCACGGATGTTTCATTTTAGACCAAACCCAAAAATTATCAAACTATTGGACCAAAAATGAAATATCTAGAAAACCATACGGACCAATATATACTCAATTTCCTCAATTCTTACCATGTCATTAGTCAATATATACTCAATTTCCTCGTTAACCCACAATCGGCTATGACTTTGTTCATCAGGGTGTGACCGACGAACAATATTCCCCCCCAATTCTTCTAAATGATCATGCATCTCCAATATCTCATATTCAGAAATAGTTATAAGAGATTTCTGCTCAAGAACTCTTAAACCAACTTCAGCGTGAAATCCACGGCTTTCAAGCACTCTAATTGCTTCTTCTTTGCCCCAACCTTTTAGTATGCATGCAACATCTAAGAATATTTCTTTGTATTCCTTTTCTAGACCATCAAAGCTTATTTCCAATCTATCCATAGTATCCTTAAATGGAATTGTTTTTAGTTTTTCAATGGCATCTATCCAAAAAGTCTCACTTTGACCACAAAGAAATGAACCCATAACTTTGATCGTTAAGGGAAGACCATGAGCATATTGTACAACTTGTCCTGATAGCTCTTCGTACCTTTGAGTTGGAATCTCTCTTCCAAACGCATACCTAATAAAGAGGCATCCCGCTTCCGCTTGAGATAACAAAGTCACATTATGAATCAAGCTCACTCGGTGGGCTACCAGTACTTGCTCATCTCTTGTTGTAATTATGATTCTACTTCCCGGCTTAAACCAGTTATAGTCACCGGCTAACGCCTCAAGCTGGTCTTTATGATCGACGTCATCAAGAACAAGAAGTACCTTTCTATCACGCATCCTTTTTTTCATCTTGTTTTTCCCGTCAAGAACACCACTTACGGTGACGCCTTGATCATTTGAAATATCTGAAAGTACTTGTTTCTACAATGACTTTAAACCAGATAAAGATGCTTTCGATTCTTCCCTTACATTTTCAACAAAGCTTTGACCATCGAACTTGAAGGATATTTGATCAAAAACAGCCCGGGCTAAAGTTGTCTTCCCCGCACCTCCCATCCCCCATATCCCTAGCATGCGAACATCACCAACACTGGTTTCTAAATATGAAACAACATCCTTAATTCGAGTCTCCATGCCGATTAACTTTTCATCCAAGCCGAAATTGATGGAGCGTAACTCTAGTGAAATCTCTTGAACAATCTTTTGGATAAATTTAGCTTCATGCCTGTATGTAAAATAAGATGGTTAAAGAATCAGCTATCAGTTATCAAATTTCAGCTATATAACACATACAATTGTATAATGAAGTAATGGCAAAGAATCAGCTATCAGTTAGATAGTAAATGAATATCAGATAGGCTGGGTATAAGGTAAATTTTTCCGGGTCAAAACAGGTTGGGTCTACCCGCAAACACTTCCCTTCAACATCTAACTTATGGTTATATGTCACTACAGAAAAAATCTTAAGTTTGAAACTGCTTTAAGGTTATATGAATTATATAGTTATTTACCCATTTGACCCGTTTGAGATGAAACATGTTTTTTTGAAAGCCATTAATTATTTATACATTGGAACCCACCGGAATCATTCAATCATAGATAAAAAAGAAGTAAAATCAAAGAAACATACTCACCCATTAGTAATGCTTTTCAACTCAAACCCAGCCAAATCAGAGGCTTCTTTCAAAGCCTCTCTCCATTTTCTTGCAGCTTCATCCTCTTTATGTTTTGCAAATGCATCTCCAACTGACCCACTTTGTTTGCGAACTTCAGTGGGCTCCACATCGTAGAACACAGGGTATGCGGTATGCCCAAAACCCTTCTGGCATTCCATAATCTTAACAAGCTCTTCCAAGCACCAAGATGAAGAAGCATAGTTCTTTGAGAAAACAATAATGTAAAATTTTGAGTCTTCAATGGCTTGGATAAGCTCATCACTGATCATATTCCCTTGCTTGATTTTCTCATCATCTTTGTATGTGTAAATGCCTTTATTCTCTAGAGCATGATACAGATGATCAACAAAGTTCTTTCGAGTGTCTTCGCCTCTAAAGCTTAAGAAGACATCATACTTGAAGATCTTTTGAATCAATGAACTTGAAGTGGACGCCATTAAAGTTATAACTGAAAAAAGTACAATATTAAGCTGATCACAAAGAAACTTGGATGAAATGAATAAGCCTAAAGAGCTTATACTGATAATTAAGGTAGTGTTATCACAGATTGTTCAATTCGTTCATTTTTTGAGGCTACCAAGGATCAATGGTCAATGTAAACGGGATCTTTTTGTGTGGAAAAACTTTGGAATGAGATGCCAGATGGGGTCACAAAAGACCCTTTTTGTGCAAACAAACATAGAAAAAAGACCATATAAGAATCAGGTAGTGGTGATAAAGCATTGTAGTGGTGATAAAGCATTCCTTTCCTAAATATTCTACATGTATTATTGCCGTAAACATATACAAATGTCATATATGCATAAAACTTTGACCAAGTAGTTAAGAATGGAATATGGTGCATGTGTATATTGATATCAGCTATACTACTAGATAATAAGATGACCTCACCTCAATGACTTTCTATAAATCTATATCTGAGTATCAGGTCTTTGAAGTTTCAGATATGGGTAGCTTCTAAAACTTGATTATGAAACCATACTAATCTTTTTACTTTAAACATGATACTTAGTATCCAATTCATACAGGTAGCAGTTTGACTTTTTTATAAAGTCAACTCATTAAGTTGAGATCAATCACCAAAACAAATTCAATAAAACTATCTCAAACAAAGATTAATCACTTTAGGATACTTTTACCTTTAGCATTATTACCCAAACCCGAACCCAAATCCACTGTACTCTTACACTTTCCGAAACCCGAAATCCCCCTATCCTCCGCACTACACCCGCGCCTTAACTGATTGATTGAATAATGTCTCAATCTCAAAATCATCATCATAATTTCCATTATTAACAACAATCTTCTCGTTAGCTACTGATGAAACCCAATGCGATGTGTTAGGGTGTGTTTCAAAATTGGGTTTTCATTCTAACCCGCTTTCTACCCAAAACAAACAAACAAACCACATTTTGGGGGTTTTCGATAACTTGGATAATTGTATCAAACTACACTAGGTCAAGGGTACTCATAAAACTTTCACTAAGTAGTTAAGAATGGAATATAGCATGTATATTGATATCAGCTATACTACTAGATAATAAGATGAACGATCACCTCAATGACTTTCTATATATTTGCTATCTCAGTAACACGTCTTCAAAGTTTCAGATGTGCGTAGTTTTTTTATGTTTTTGGTTACCTAAGTTTCCGACTTGAAATTGCAAGCCGACTAATCCCAATGCGACTACCGTTTTGGATTGCCCGGAGTCGGCGCAAGTGGACCTCCGTGGCCACAAGGGATAAAACTTTCACTAATAAGTAGTTAAGAAAGGAATATAGCGTGTATATTGATATCAGCTATAAACATACTACTAGATAATAAGATGAACAATCAACTCAATGACTTTCTATAAATCTATTATATCTGAGTATCAGGTCTTCGAAGTTTCAGATATGGGTAGCTTCTAAAACTTGTTTATGAAACCATACAACTTTTATTCATTTTAAACATAATACTCCGTAGTATCCAAACTTTTTTCATAAAGGATGCAGTTTGACTATTTTTATAAAGTCAAGTCATTAAGTTGAGATCAATCACCAAAACAAATCAATAAATAATCTCATAGTAACAAACAAATTCAATAAAATTATCCCAAACAAAACAAACATTAATCAGTTTAACAAATCGATCACCAAATAAAAGAATTACTTTTACCTTTATACCCAAAACAAACAAGCCACATTTTGGGGGTCTTCGAATTCCTTGTGGTAGTGTCGTAATTAATTAATCAATCCATTAGGATTCAGTAATAAAGCAATAATAAACCATCAGTTATAGCCTATTCGCAAGTATTTGACCTTCAATTATTATGCCTAACAAACAAGACTTGTTTAAGGGCGTCAAAGTTTAAATCCATCTGTTAATGAATTTGGAGATATGACATAAGAGGTCCTTTAACTCTTTCCTTTTCTTCATTTCTTACCCCTTTTATTACAAAATGAAGGTTGTTGTGTCGAAAGAACCTCATCTGCAGTTGGCAATATTAATAAACAGTCAATATAAGAATCGTAAACAAGCACGCGTGATAGTAATTAAGACACTGGTTGAAGATACTTCCGACTACTAAATTTTTTAATTATCACCAGCATATCACCCAAAAAGACGGAAAAATAATTTATTATTGAAAACCATTACACAAAGGGTATCAGTAAGTCCATAGGCAATGTAATAGTCACATCCTGAGAAACTTCTCATTAAAAGATTTATCCATGGCAATCTCTTTCTTTGTTCTTTTTTTGTTACTATTTGGTTTCAAATTAAGCAAATTTTGTTGCTCCTATTATTAAAATGTACATACATTCCAAAAAAAGATGCATTAGGGGGTGTTTGAGATTTCTTTGAAACAACATACAATCAGTTTCATATAGTGTTAGGACAGAGGTAAACCAATCATGATACTGGATTATTTGACAACTTGAAACTAAACTATTCAGTTTCAAAGTTGCTTATTCAAACTCATTATCTAATTCTGATTATTTTACCTTAAGATTTAATTGATAATCAACATTACCAAACACCGCCACAACTAAAGGAGTCTTACTAAAACTAAACGGGTAAATGGATGAGGTTCACGAACTAACCGGGTATCCCGTGACCCTTACCTAGCCACCCCTAAATGTGAGGTTTGAACCCTTGTTCTATTCACATAATCAAATAAGCAGTTTGAATAAGCAATCCAAAACACAACAATCAGATAAACAAATCCCAAACATTCCCTATTCATCAAATCATTGCAAGAAAACAAACCAATTCTACTGGTTCTAGATATGTCTGACTGCAAATTACTTTATGGAATCTTATAAATTATAGAACTAGCATAAATACCATCCCTTATACGCAAAGTTAATCAACGTGGATATCTTTGTGATCTTTCTTGGATTGGAAAGAATCACAAATTGTTGCATATTTAAGTGTTTATGTCTGTGCTAAATACAGTAATGAATTATAAAGTGGGATGATCGATTACATGAGTTATTCCCTGTTAATAAACACAATCCCATTTCGTTATTCAGATGTGAAAAATCATTGGTAACGATTACAGCTTTCTTGATCATGTTAAGACATGAGACTTGCTACATTATCATAAGATTGACTAAATATATTACACAATAGACACAATGCAGTTATCAAGGGTTACTCGTAAGTCCATCCACCCACAACATACAGAAAACGATTCCCGTTTATTGTTATTGTTAGAGTTCAACGTACTGTATTTGGCTACCCGCGAGAAGAAATAGAGAATTGCTCTTGTTATCTGATTATTAGGTCTTGAAACCACAAATAATCAGTATGTTTTAGTGTTTGCAAGATGCTAAGTGCTTACTAATTGTGGTTTTTGATATTATTTAAAGACTTGGTATATGATTCCGATTACTTTACCATTAAACTTCATTGATAATTAACATTACCAAAGTAACACTAGCACAACTAAAGGGTACCTACGAGAAACTGTTACTATTTTGCTAAGCAAAACTTCTATATTCGCTAATTCACTCACGAAATCAAATAATAAGCAATCCCAAACACCTTGAAAACTAGATAAAAACGCAATAATAAGATAAACAAATAAGCTCAATAAAACATCTAAAAAAAATAGTATCATTTACCTTTAGCATTATTATCCTCGGGTGACGAAAAATCATCATTAACAACAACACCCTAACCCAATCAATCCACTGTACTCTTACCAGAACCCGAACCCGAATCCAAATCCACCATAGCCGAACCCGAAAACCCCCTATCTTCCACCCATCGCCATTTGTGAACTAATGACCATCCGCTTGAACCCTCTTCCCATTAAAAAGGCTAATTTGTTCATTCCATTTGAATGAAATTTAACAAAGTATCCACTTTTTTACCGGGTCATCATTTTGACCCGCTTTCTTCTACCCAAAACAAACCACAGTTATAGCCGATGAGCAATTACTATTATATTACCTTCAATTATTATGCCATAAGAGGTCCTTTAGCTCTTTTCTTTTCTTCATTTCTTACCCCTTTTAGTAGGGCTGTAAATGAACTGAACGTTCAGTGAATATTTCATGAACCGTTCGGTAAAAAGTTCGTTTATGTTCGTTTATTTATTAAATGAACGAACATGGACAATATTTTATGTTTGTTTAGTTAAATGAACGAACATGAACAAAAGCCGCGTCCGTTTATATATGTTCGTGAACGTCCGATTATGCGTTCGTTAACATTCATTTATGTTCATTTATTTATTTCTGTTCGTATATGATATCTTTTAATTGTATGATTTAAGATTGGTTTATTTAAACAAAACAATATTTTTAAAACAATATATTGTGCATAATTTAATAAAGTTTATGTTTGTGCCTCTATGTTCATTTATGTTCGATCGTTTAGCGTTTATTTAATGTCTTAATAAACGAACATGAACAACTCATTATATTAATAAACGAACATGAACAAGAAAATTTGTCCGTTTAAGTGTTCGTGTTCGTTTATTTGTCCGGTTAAAATTAAATGAAATACTAACTTCATTTTTCTCTCAGGTTGTCTTCTTGACCCACTTACAAGTTACAACCAAAGTATGACCCGAATCATAACTGACTTAGTTTAAGGTCATGAACTGCAGAAACTGAGCTCCAACATCAAGCAATAATAAACTCAAACTTAACATTGAAGACCAAATGGATTTACTATATTCAAAAATATGTGTAGTTAGAATTAAAAAAAAAAAAAAAAAACTTTCTCTCTCTTCCAACAAACCCCTAACTACTTTCCCTCCATTTTTCACCGTTGAAAAACCTTGAAAATCATCAATTACGTTGGTTGTTGACTGTAATTCACAATTCTAAACCGTGTGAACAATATAGTTTTCAATTCTACACCGATCGATATGAATTTCCCCAATTTCTACCCAATATTTCTACCATGTTTTTTAATTTTGGCGCCAAATTTTGTTTTTTCAATTCCTTTTATATGCTTTTTTTAACGGCAATTGTGGCTACATGGCCCTAGCCAAGAAGGCGTAGCGAGCCTACACAACCAGGTTGGGTCCAGCCCAGAAGGCAATGGCATCCTTCCATTTACGCACGCGGGAGGAAACCCCTATCGCCCTAGACAAGACTCGAACTTGAGACCTTGCCTATGAGGGTAAAACCTCCATACCATTGGACTAGAGGCCCATTGGTTCAATTCCTTTTATAATATTACAATCAACACCAATCCGGTCAAGTTTTCAGTAATATTGAGTTGTTTGAATGGTCCAATTGTACTTAATCATGTCACCTAAAGGAAGAACATCTAAAAGGAAGAAAACCGTGCCTAATAAGTGTAAGGATACTATTTGTGAGTTAGTGTAGAATAAAGGACAAGAAGTGAGAACAGAAGGTGAGAAGAAGGGATAGAGGTGAGAATACTGATGGTGTGGGGTCAATGGAGGACACTGAATGTGGAAGCACTTAGAAAAGGAAGTGTTTGGCTGCAAATGAATTTCCTACACTCAGTGCGTCTATTAGGAAGAAAATGGTTACTCAAACTGGCATTGATGTGAATATTGTTGCTGCAACCACTGTAAGTCAAATTCCTCATGATCAAAGTAATAATGATTTGAATGGTAACAAGGCTGCTAGTGCTTCATATGATAATTCTGATGATAATAGCAGGAGTGAAAATGTGTTACTTAAGTCATTTGCAGATACTGTCAAACCTACTATTAGTATCATTAGGAACAAATTAATCTTGATACCATGTCAAAATTGTTTTCCAAATTCTACATTGTGCGTTTTGTAGCCCAACCATGGAAAAACACAATATGACTACTCAATGGCTTTCATAAATATAAACAGTTCATGCTCTGATAATTTCCTATAATGATATGTTTTTCGATACAGTTCCCTGTAGACGAAAGCCAATAGTTTGACTTAAAAAGTCAAAAATTTTAATGTTTTTGCTTAATGATTTGATCCAAATTTAGAGCTTCTTTATGTAATATGATCTTGCATAACTTAAAAAACAATTTCTTAAGTTTATTGTTAATACGATCATCTCCTGCCTCATATAAAAATTTGGCCATTTTTCATCAACACAATTTGACTATCTAAGAAGTCAATTGTATCTGTTGAGCTTCATGAATCAATTATACCTTAATATAGTGCGTATTTAAAAAAGTATTTCTGTAATCGTTACAAACAATAATACTTCGGGAGTGTACCAAACAATAAAACTAGTCTGTCTTGACCAAGTTATACTCAAGAACTCAAGGTTTTGATTTTGTTAAAGGGTATGATTATCCTATAAAAGCATTCACCTTAGATGCTAAATAAAGAGAACATGAGGTCAAACTACTTTTTATAAGCCTCTTGGCCAAAGTGCAAATGAATAAACCTTTTATTAAAACCTTGTGGCCAAAGTGTGAAGAAACAAAACTCAAATAAAGTAACTACTTTTTAACCGGGTTACGATTTCTGACCAGTTTTCTACCCAAAACAAACCACATTTGGAGGATTTTCGAATTCCTTAGGGTAGTGATGTAATTAAACGAGGTTTAAGTATCAGTTTTATCTTATCAACAATTATTTGACCTTGCCCAATAAAGATTGAAACAGGCTTCAAAGTTTAATAAATCCATCCGCTAATGAGTTTGAAGGTACAAGTGTTTAACATAATAGGCCCTTTAATAAAATGGTTGATGTCAGATTATCAATGAATTCATTTTTAACATTCAAACTCATGTCAAAATCGAATCTTTTTCATCAGTTATGCAGTTGACTTTCTGAACAAGTCAACTCTGCTGCATGAAAGGAGTTCCACGTACTGTATCAAAGAAGCTGAGTTATTAGCAACAAAGCTTGCTGTCATGTCCTCTACGTGTATTTGGTCAGTACTGACGCGGTTTTATTTTTAAGCAACGTTTTGTGTTACTTTAGTTTTACCATGTCACACTATTGTCCGAATTTTACGTTATACAGTTTGAAGCCGAACCATGACAAAGAAAACATACGACTACTCAATGGATCTCAAAAATACAAACAGTTGATGCTCTAATAATTTCTTATTACTGAATTATGTTTGTTGGTTAAATTTCATAAAAATCTCAGGAAAAAATTACACGTTTGGTCCCTGTGGTTAGCTCAGATTTCATGTTTAGTCTCTAAGTCGTTTTAATTACATCAGAGATACCTATTTTTGAAACCTTGCACTCATTTAGTCCCTATTTTGGATGGGCCGTTAGTTTCTCTGTTAAGTGTTTGCGTTGCTACTCCCTCCGTTAATAATTTTTGCACCGTTAGTCCTATTTTTTCAAATAATAGTTTTCGCCAGTTAGTCCCTCCGTTAATAATAGTTTTCACCCGTTTTTTTTACGTTTTATCCATTTTTATCCGTTTTTGTTCGTTTTTTATCCGTTCTCCCCCATTTTTTACGTTTTTCGTCCGTTTTTTACATTTTTATCCGTTTTCGTCTGTTTCTATATGTTTTCGTCCGTTTTTATCCGTTTTCGTTCAAATTTTATCCGTTTTCGACAATTTTTTATGTTTTTGTCCGTTTTCATTCGTTTTATATCCGTTTTCGCACGTTTTTATGTGTTTTCATCCGTTTTTTACGTTTTTGTCCGTTTTATCCGTTTCGCCCGTTTTTACGTTTTCGCCCGTTTTTTACATGTTTGTCTGTTTATCCGTTTTCGTTCGTTTTTATATGTTTTTGCCCATTTTTCTATGTTTTTCGTTAGTTTTTTTACATTTTTATCCGTTTTCGTTCGTTTTTTATCCATTTTCCCCCGTTTTGTACGTTATTTGTCCATTTTTATCTGTTTTCGTCTGTTTTAATACGTTTTCGTCCGTTTTTACGTTTTTATCCATTTTCGTCCGTTTTTGTTCGTTTTTATCCGTTTTCGCCCAAATTGTTTTTTACGTTTTTGTCTGTTTTTATCCATTTTCGTCCTTTTTTTATCCGTTTTTTACCTTTTTTTTTTTACGTTTTTGTCCGTTTTCGCTCGTTTTTTGTCTGTTTTTATCCGTAAAAAAGGGGCGAAAACTACCTAAAAATGGATAAAAGCGTATAAAAAAAGAAAAACGTAAAAGAAGAACGAAAGCGTATTAAAACAGATAAAAACGTTTAAAAAATGATGAAAACATATAAAACGAACGAACACAGATAAAAAACAAACAAAAACGTAAATAAATGGACGAAAACATATAAAAACAGACAAAATGGATTAAAAAAACGTTAAAAACGGACGAAAAACGTAAAAATATGGCGAAAACTGATAAAAAGTAAACGAAAAAGGATAAACGGATAAAAAGCATAAAAACCGATGAAAACGTAAAAAAACGAATGAATACGAATAAAAAACGAATGAAAACGGACAAAAACGAATTCTAAACTAATTGAGAAAATTGAACTGGATGATCACGACAATTTGGTTAAACATTTTTCTAAGCTAGAGGTTGAGCATTTTAATTTACAACTAAAATATCAATATCTTAAAGAAAATGTAAAAACTTCAAATATCAAGACATCCTCAGATGCTCCAGAGTTTGATGCAGTTTTTCAAATAAACAAACGAGATGAACGGCTCATTGTAACACGATCAGAAAGTTGAAAGCCCAAATCTCTCAATTAAAGGGTGAAAAGAACAATGTGACTGGCTCCCAAATGCCTCCTCCTTTAGATTCTCAGAATTCCCAAACGTTTCATCTTCAAAACTTAGTGAATACATTACAACAGGAAAACGAAAGTTTTCTAGAAGAAAATGAAAAAGTTAGACGTCATTTCAATGAGTTATTTGAATCAATAAAGGTTACTCGTAACAAAAATAACGAACAAATAGCTTCATTGCAAAAAGAAATTGAGAATCTGAAGAGCCAGGTAAAAGGGAAAATGCCAATGACCAATGGGGAGAATGATGGACCAAAGGTACCTATGTATAACAAATATGCTTTGTCTGTGAAATATGTCCCTCCTCATCTCAGGAATAACAAACTTGCTATTCAAACATATTTCTCATCCCTTAAGGATTGTCTAGAATGTCTACGTGAGATTGTTGAAGAGGATAAATTAGAGAAACCACGTGACAATGCCATTGGGCATGCATGCTTATATGCCAAACGATCTCAAGAAATTCTGGAATGCCTAATCACAATATGCCCTAAGTCATTAGGTGAGAGAGTTAATCCTTTGATTCCATGTTCTATGCCCAGTGCCAAGTATGATATTCATTCGATGCCCGATGTTTTGAATGTGAACTCTAGTGTGCCCTCTAGAAGTTCAAATCCTAGAAATTCTAGTGATAAAAAAGTGAACCTAAGTGTGCCTGCATGTAGTTCAGATCCCAGCACATCTAAACAGGAGAAGCAAAGAGTAGTAAAACCAACTAATGTTCCCATTCCCTCTACAGGAGTAATCAGTGACATTAAAGGAAGCAGGTCAAAGTCTCAAGACAATACAAGGAATGATAGGACCTTGCAAGATGAGAATGTGCACTGGAAAAGAGTAGAAGAACAACCTAGGAACTTTATGTTTGAGCCGAATAAAACGAATCGTGTTGATTCTAGTATTAGCCTTAGGCGTACTGTAATTAATCCGAATTCTGATACTATTTGCAAACCTTGTAATGATGTCTGCTTGAATTCAGTTACTAATCATGAATGTGGTATGAATGTTTTGCCTAATGCTGTCAATTGTCCTGTGAAAAGTGTTAATGCTAAAAAACGTGCTAAGAAGGCTAAAAGGCAAAAACGAATGAAAGTTAGAAAACAGTGGAAACCCACAGGAAGAACCTTTAATAAGATAGGATATAGATGGATACCTTTTGGTCAAAAGGCTAATCAGTCATGTCCTCAATATGCTAATTCAATGCCCAATAGAAAATGGATGCCTACCGGAAGAACTATTCCTTTAAGAAGTGAACATACTTTGAATAGGTCAAATACGAACACGAGCATTGCATCTATTACTAATGATTCCATTGCCTCTATCTATGATTTAAATGTTTCCATTTCTGATGTGGGTGTTCCAATCGATGTAACTAACCAAATGGAACCTATTCTTGCATGGGGATCCCAATTATCCAGTTATCCATTCTTGTCTGTGTTCAACTGCAGATCGTTCAAATCGTTTTGTGGTACCTGGACTCAGGCTGTTCCAAGCATATGACTGGAGACCGGTCGCGGCTCATGAACTTCGTGAGCAAATTCATCGGGACAGTTAGATTCGGGAATGATCATTTCGGTGCAATTATGGGTTATGGAGATTATGTTGTTGGTGATAGTGTTATCTCTAGAGTATACTATGTGGAAGGTCTTGGTCATAATTTGTTCTCTGTTGGTCAATTCTGTGACTCAGATCTAGAAGTAGCCTTCAGAAAACATACTTGTTTTGTTAGAGAACTTGATGGTAAGAACTGTTAAGAGGAACTCGTGGTTCAAATATTTATACCATCTCTATCGATGATATGATGAAGTCTTCTCCAATTTGTTTGTTGTTAAAGGCTTTGAAAACAAATTCATGGTTATGGCATCGTCGTCTCAATCACTTGAACTTCGGCACCATCAATGATCTCTCCAGAAAGGACTTAGTTGTAGGTTTACCTAGACTAAAGTATGAAAAGGATCATCTTTGTTCAGCATGCCAATTGGGAAAAAGCAAAAAGTATGCCCATAAACCCAAACCTACAAACTCAATTACAGAAGTTCTTCATACAATTCACATGGATTTATGTGGACCAATGAGAGTGCATGTCACAATTCTCAATTTTTGGTCATTTCTCAAACTCTACATTCATCATACTAGTCATGCATGGGTTTTGCATTTCACATTAAACGCATAATTTCATATTAAATAAACGTTATGGTGTAATAAATTATTTTGAACAATTGATCCGATACTTCCAAAAATTATCCCAACATATTTTTATACTCATATTAAGTTTATAAAAATAATATTATGAGTTTACCCAATGTTTTAAATTTATTTCGCATATAAATTGTTATATTTATATAATTACGACGTTTTTCTTAAATTCGACGCGATTATTATTATATCACTCAAATTTTGCAAGAAATGTATTTTTATAATTTTTATGACCTAAAAATATTTTATCTTGACCCGTGAAAATTTATTTTTATCCAACGCTACCCTAAAATATTCACAAGTGACTACAACTTACCATTTAACTTAAATTAACTTCACATTTACTTTACATTTATAAAAAATATATATATATATATATATATATATATATAAATGCTAAGTAAATATCACCCTTGTCGACACAAGGGTGAATTATTTCATGTATTTACTAAATATCTTCATTTATAATCCTATTATTCTACTCAATAACACATACAACACAATAATTACAAAGAGTAAAAGATCCAAAAATCTCTCTTCTCTTCATTCATATTCGGCCACCAAGGAATTCACAAGAAGAAATCATAAAATTTTGCTAGTCAAGTTATTTACACACTAGTATCACTCTTGATTAAGGTTGTGAAATAAAAACCTTGGGTGATTAGGATAAACCCTTTGTCCTTAAACCTCATCAAGTATTCTTGTAAGCATCTCATGTCCATTTTTCATCTTACATATTTATTTCATAATCATTTCATCATATTTGAGCAAAAACATGCAAGTCATATGATGTTGTACCACTTTTTCATTGATTTTTAAGGGTTATATATATCTAAGTCATCCTATAATTATTCCTTGTTATATATTATTTTTGGTGATGTCTAGGAACCCATGACACCCTAAGAAGGTGTATGGTAGGATTAGAATAGCTTCGGAGTTGTTTTGAATGGGTTAGAATAGGTTTGGCGCGAGAAAAACTCATTTCGACACGTTTTAAATAGGGTCTGTCCATAATTTTAATTCTGGGAAAATCCGACAGTAGGTAAATATTTTTGGGCTAGATATTTAGAAAATACACTTTAAAACGAAAACGTGGCCGCTTGAACGGATTAAAACGGAGCTATAACGAAGAAGATATGAATTTTTCAAGTTTGACGAGGAAAACTATTAATTTCAGAAATTTCAGCATGAAAATGTCACTCTTTACGAGTCAAAAATGAGTCTTAAGCTTTATAAATTGTGTCGACTTATCAAAAATATATTAGTATACTTTGACACGAATCTAAGGATGTAGAAAACGTAGAAAACGGACTTGTAACGATTAAATTACACGCGATAAACCAAGTTGCCGTAACTTTATTCTATTAGCAAAATTAATATATTCTTTATTAAAAACATACTACGGCAACTAAAGGACCATGTTGGCGGACGTTTTTAACAATGATGTAGAACTTTTTATAACGTGATGTCTTCTAGTAAAAGTAAGTTCGCCTAGCATATTTTCCAAAATGTTAAACCGTTTGGTGAGCGGAGTTGTAACGAATAACATATAGTCACTCAAACTTGGCCGAAAACCATCCCTTAAACTATATTTTTGGACTAAAATACAATACTTAACCAATACTTTTCTTTGTGATCGAGACCTCTAGGATGGAAACTTAAGTACTAAAACTTTGAGATAATAACACAAGCTTTCCAAAACTGTTGAGTTCGTTTCCTAACACTCGGTTTGCACCATTTTGCGACTACCATAGGAGGTTGTTTCAACATAACTATTTGTAGAGTATTTTTAATACGACGGGATGTCATAAACATATTTTGACGATAAACATTATTTCCAAAACGTACAAGTGGTATGAATATCATATGAGTTTGCATGCACGACATTGTATCACGCATTCACGACTACATATCATAACTCAAGTCATGACATTCATTTTAGGTCACGGATAGTTTCCGAGCCTCTTTTTAGTGCACTTCATTTTGTTAACATATCAATCATATCAGGTGAGTTCATACCCCGCTTTAACTCATTTAAATTCCTATAAACTACTTGGGGCGAGATATATGCTTATTTATCCAAACATTTAAACTCTTTTGCCAAACAACATTACTTATACTTTATACTTGGTGCATGTAGTGACTAGACTTAAACAAACATCCCAGCATTTATATGTTGGAAGGCCAATTATTTGGATACAGCCCAACGTGAGTCGTTGGAGGAACATCCCAACATTTATATGTTGGAAGGCCATTTTTATGGATACAGCCCAACGTGAGCGTTGGAGGAACATCCCAACACGAGTTGTTGGAAGACCCTTGTGGTGACATTTATATTTTTACTACTTTGATGCGCATATTCATGATTGTCATTCTATTTTAGGCAATGGGTTGTGAACACACAGGTTGCAAGTTTTGTATGGGCGGAACTTGTAACTGAGTGGATTTACAATGCCTTTGCTGTGTGAACATTTCTCAAAGTATTTCAGATCATTTTATTATAAACTTATGAACTCACCAACCTTTGTGTTGACACTTTTTAGCATATTTATCTCAGGTCATAAGGCGATAGCATTTCATGGAGCTTTTGGGTCTCATGGCATACATTGGAGTCTAGTGTTTTTATCTATTACCATTCGACATGTTTTGTAAACCTTTATGTATTATCAAACTTTGGGATCTCATGTGTTGTAAACTTTAACTTATTTAATCGAATGGTAAACTCTTTAAAACGTCTCATTTTAGAGGTCATTTTCTTTATCCATACTTTGTGCTATGACGTCATAACCCAATGACACTATCGTTCCGCTGCGATATTTTGGGGCGTGACAGTGCAGAATATCTTTGGGAAGAAATATGTGTTAGTTGTGGTTGATGATTACTCTAGATTCACCTGGGTCAAGTTCTTAAGGACAAAGGATGAAACTCCTGATATCATCATCAAACTCATCAAACAGCTGCAGGTTCGACTTAACAAAACGAATTATCCGAACAGACAATGGGACTGAGTTTGTTAACAAACAACTTAGTGAATTTTATGAAAGCGTTGGAATCAGCCATCAAAGAAGTGTTCCACGAACTCCTCAACAGAACGGTGTAGTTGAAAGACGAAATCGAACTCTTGTGGAAGCCGCTAGAACAATGTTGATTTACTCAAAGGTTCCAATGTTTCTTTGGGCTGAAGCTATTGCCACTGCATGCTACACACAAAATCGTTCCCTAATTCACACTGTTCATGGAAAAACTCCATATGAACTTGTCCACAACAGAAAACCTAATCTCTCTTTCCTTCTTGTGTTTGGTGCATTATGTTATCCAACTAATGAGGGTCAAGACTTAGGCAAACTTAAAGCTAAAGCAGACATTGGAGTATTTGTAGGGTATGGACCAAACAAAAAGGGATACCGAATCTATAACAAAAGAACTCGAAATATCATGGAAACAATTCACGTTATGTTTGATGAGCTGACCGGTCAAACGGCTCCTGGACAATCCAGTTCTGGACCCGCACTTCAAAACAGTCCAATTGGTTCATCCCTTGTACCAAATCCCTCCCCAGCAGCTCCATATGTACCTCCATCAGAAGATGATTTAAGAAAATTGTTTGATCCTATGTTTGATGAACAGTATGAGCCAAGTGCTAATGATCTGTCAATTCCTACAATAGAGGCTGCTTCTATCCAAGTAAATGATGTTGATCCTTCAATCTCAATATCATTAAGCCAAGAAGCACCTGCTGCTGATCACTCTGTCTCATCAACAAATCATCAATCATCGAGTGTACATCAGGGAATGGTATCTGGTATCAACAATGAAGAAAATCCCTTTGCTACTCATGAAGATGCTCCGTTTGAAAATATATTTGCTCCTGAATCATCCTCAGAACCATCTTCATCAGGAGAAATCGATTCAACTACTTCAGTTCCTCAACTACAACCACATGAACACCTCAGAAAATGGACTCACGATCATCAATTAGACAACATCATTGGAAACCCCTCTCGTCCAGTATCCACACGGAAACAACTTGCAACAGATGCCTTATGGTGCTTCTCTAACTCTGTACTATCTAAGATCGAACCAAAAGATGTTAAAACCGTCATGGATGAAGACAGCTGGTTCAATGCCATGCAAGAAGAAATTCATGAGTTTGATCAACTTGATGTATGGGAATTAGTACCTGCTCTAGATTGTGCTATGATCATTGCTCTAAAATGGATATTCAAAGTAAAACTTGATGAGCATGGTGATGTGTTAAAGAACAAGGCTCGATTAGTTGCTAAAGGATATCGTCAAGAGGAGGGTATTGACTTTGAGGAATCATTTGCTCCTGTTGCTCATATCGAGGCAATCAGAATCTTCTTGGCTAATGCTGCTAGCAAGAACATGGTAGTCTATCAGATGGACGTAAAGACGGCATTTCTGAACGGAGATCTTAAAAAAGTCGTCTATGGCAGCCAACCTGAAGGCTTTGTGAATCCCGAGCATCCTACTCACGTTTATCATTTGAAGAAGGCTCTATACGGTTTAAAGCAAGCTCCAAGGGCATGGTATGATACGCTATCAAAGTTTCTTCTATCTACTGGATTCAGCAAAGGAGCAGTTGATCCTACATTGTTCACCAGGAAGTCAGGCAAACACTTAATTCACGTTCAAATTTATGTTGATGATATCATCTTTGCCTCGACTGACCCCAATGAGTGTGACCGTTTTTCAAATGAAATGAGTTCAAAATTTCAAATGTCAATGATGGGACAAATGTCATTTTTCTTGGGATTACAAATTTCACAAAGTCCCGGAGGCATTTTCATAAATCAATCTAAATATGCAACTGAGATCTTAAAGAAATTTGGATTTGATTCAAGTGACCCTGTTGACACTCCCATGATTGATCGAACCAAACTAGATGAGGACCACTCAGGGATCATGATAGACCAAACAAAATATCGTAGTATGATTGGATCCCTGATGTACCTCACTGCTAGTAGACCAGACATCTTGTTTGCTGTTTGTATGTGTGCTAGATACTAGGCTAAGCCTACTAAAAAACACCTTGAAGCAGTTAAACGGGTCTTTCGGTATCTCCAAGGAACCATCAATATGGGACTTTGGTACCAGAAAGACACCGATATGTCACTAACAGCATATGCAGATGCAGATCATGCAGGGTGTCAAGATACTCGTCGAAGTATGTCTGGAGGTGCTCAGTTTTTGGGTGATAAGCTTGTGAGCTGGTCATCAAAGAAGCAAATGAGTACTTCTATTTCCTCTACAGAGGCGGAATACATAGCCATGTCATCTTGTTGTGCTCAAATCCTTTGGATGAGATCTCAATTAACTGACTATGGCTTTGTATTCAACAAAATCCCTCTGTACTGTGATAATAAAAGTGCTATTGCTCTCTCATGCAATAACGTTCAACACTCAAGAGCTAAGCATATCGACATTCGACATCATTTCATCAGGGAACAAGTGGAAAAAGGTGTGGTGGAACTCTATTTTGTGAGGACTGAATACCAGTTAGCAGACATCTTCACCAAAGCTCTTCCAAGAGAATGCTTTGAGTTTATTCTTCCACGACTTGGCATGAAAAGCCTTCAACCAGAAACACTCAAACGTCTTCAGGAGGAAGACGAGGAGTAAAGGTCTTTCTTCATCTATCTCTTGTATATATCTATTCAAAAAGCAAAAAGCAAAATTACAAAATCTTCAAAAATCAAATAGAAAAATATAAAACTTTCAAAAAAAAAAAAAAAAAAAATCCATAAAAGTTTGAAAAACTTGAAAATCTTCAAAAGATATTGTTTTTTTTAAAGTTTTTCTCAGTTCGATAATATCTACGGTCTTTGTGCTGTCATTCAAAGAATGACACGGGACTTTAGATGTTGTTCGAATTTTCATATTAAAAAAAAAAAAAAAAAAAAATTGGGAGAAAGAGAAACAATGGTTTATTGTCATTTCAGGCAGTAACCCGCTTTGCAAAGAAAGAACAGAGCCATGCTTTTTCATGTGTTCAAATTTCATGCTCTGATTCTATAAAACATTTATCTGCTGAAAACTAATTGTTTTGAAAAAATGACTCGGACTCTATTTTTGATAATCATCTGGACTTATTTGTCAAAATATCTATCTCTCAATCAACAACCTATGTCATTGATTGAGGGGGAGAATGATTTCAATTAAATTAAAATGTTATTTGTCATTCAATTGTTTTCAAAAGATAATCATGCATGTTCAATCAATGGAGTTTAAAGTCTTAATATCCGATCCATATCAGTTAAAACGTTTTCATAATCAAGTCACAATTCTCCTTAAAAGCTTTCAAAATCAATTTAAATCTACAGAGATCACAAATCTCAAATGATTTGATAATTGTGATCGGGGGAGAATTTGTGATTTAAATTAGATTTTAACTGATAATTCGGTAAATGGTTTTACAAGGATGTACAAGCACTCCTTCCCACATGTGCCAAACGATTTCAAATTTTTCATGCACATGTTAAGGGGGAGCATCTATCTTAAACCACAACGATTTGAAACGTGATCATTTATCTCAATGTGCAGGTTCCCTCTAGTATGTGAAAAACTCTTTTCAAACTTAGAGGCACATATTGAGGGGGAGAAAATTCATGAAAACCTCATCCTTCCCCAAAATGCTTTATCTACTCGATTTGATTTGGGAAGTGATGTTGATATCTTTTAGAAAATGGTTATTAAAGAAGTTAATTCTTTCTCTTGCCTCCATGTGCAAAACGATTTCAAATACTTGATGCACATGTTGAGGGGGAGTTCTCGTTCTAAAAATATCAAAAACAATTCAGGTACAAAATGCTTTGATAATATATCATTAGTATCTGGATTGATTTTCAAATGGTTTTCAATTGGTTCCAAATGGCAGATGAACAATACCAAATAGACCGACCAACTTTACATTATGTACGGTGATATAAGGATGATAAGGTTAGGTATTTGTTCCCATGATCCGCCAGAACCGGAGGGATCTACCCAGGGACTATCCACTAGTTAGTGTAGAGTTCTTAGGTATGATGATAAAAGGAGAAAAATGAGATATGGGAAGAGTGCGGACTGAGACTGAGCTAGTACTGGAATAAACCCAACAAGGTTCTAGCTATGAAGTCTTGGTAAGCACTGAAGGGGTTGAAGAATTAAAAAGAATTGAATGAGAAAAGGGTGAAAACAAATAGCCCTCCATTGATTCAACCTTAGGGCAGAAACCGGGTTCAATTCATTTGCTACTGGCGGTTACCAAGGTAACACCGGTATTGAAGACAAGACGTCATGGACCCAGTGACGCACTGCACTTCAACTTTCCAAACCACTCAAGTTCCTCTTAAAAGGACTTGTTTCATTCTCACGGGGAACCGACATTATCTATCGACTTTCTCTTAGAGATTGTTGATATTGAAGAAGGAGACCCTCTCCCTAGTCTCCGATATAGGATTCAAAGATGCACAAATTAAGTCTAGAGCCACGAGATCATCTATAAATCTCATTAGGACACGTTCAATGAAGACTCTCTGTTTCACTCAATGTGGAAAGAGAGATTATATCTTGAGTCCTACGCATTATCCTTGTGGTATTGCTAGAACATCTGAGTGATATGTATACATACTCACAATGAAGATGGAAAGCCTTCTGGAGCCAACATCAAACAAGCTCCTGGTAGGTGGCATGTGAGATCTACTCATTAGATCAACCATGTGACAACTGAACAGAAACAATGGGGCGATTCAATCTTTTGAATCAATCCTGGTTCAGGTTATGGATTGACGGATACCTTTGAAAAACCGGTCGTTGTGCTTAAAAACTCTTTTCTTTGGCACATCGATCGTGTACGAATATTTCAAATCAAAAGGTGTTTATGATTGATAAATGAGTTTCATTAAAACTTTCGTTGTATTGCAAAAACAATTTCTATTGAGCAATACACGATTGTCTTTCAAATCTCTTTTCATCAATCAGTGAATCTCTATTCGCTGGTTCACTCACTCCGTGTTGTCTTCTTTGAGATGTTTCGGTTTGAGAACAGCTAGAGCAGATGCGAAACCCTGTCAAGGAAATTCTTCGGAATTTTACCTGATCACAGGCAGTACTTGTACTGATCAACGGGGAATCGTGGGCCGTGTACCTCAATTCAACGAAAGTGATCAAAGACACTTTCGTGCGCTTTATTGCTAAATGTTTTATGCATGTACGCCCTACGTTTGCAGCTGATCAGAATGAAGCAGTCAATCCATATGCCGCATGCTCACTCTACACATTCATCTCGAAAGAAAACATGATTTGTGCATCAATGACTCTGATATTTTCACTCCATGCTTCTGCTACACTGCTGCCAATATCATGAATCAACTAAAGCTTCCGCTACTCTGATGTGAAGAAATCATGATCCAGAATGTGAGCATGTCGGTCCGAAGGTCACAACTTCACATAATACCATCACCACAATGGATGTCTCAAAGATTTTTGATAACTGATGATCTCAAAAGCTGGCTCAAAATTATTATCACGTGGATTAGTAAAAGACCTCCACTTGGATTAACCAAACATGCAATGAGAAGAATCAATGACTACGAGCTTCGGAGCAAAGTACTACATCAAGAATGCAAGAACAATTTTTAATGTAATATCTGTTTGTATTCAATGTAATTTTAGTATATGTTTGAGGTGACCTCCTTTAGGGGGAGATTGTTAGGAATTAGAAATTCCAAGTACTAAAGAGTCGGTCACCTCAAGTATATGTAATCGTTAGTATGCTCGTAGTCGTAGATTATTATAAGTTAAGTAGTATTTAGTTTAAGTAACACCGTGGAGGACGGACGGGTCTTTACCCACTGTATGCCTGATCCACAACCCGTTGTGTGGCGTTTTATTGTAAGACTATAAATACTCTCTACCTTCCAAGGTAGAGAGTTGGAGCTCATAATAAGATTTTTCTTTCTCTCACTAAAGTTCCCAAACCTCTAACTTTCTCTTTCTAAACTCATCTTTATACGCCCACTTTGTGTTATGGTTTGATGTGTATGTGAAATCCAATATCCTACAATTACACTGTCCATAACATGATTATTATGGTTACATTTTCCAACTTTACTCTAAGCTTTATTTTTGTCTTTTAGAGAACTAACATATTCCTCGCAGACCTCATCCAGTGCATGTGTCGGGATATGGAAACTCTTTTCGTGCTTAAAATCTTCCCATAAATCTTTTCTGGTGAAAGTATTTAGTGACTCATTTACTTTTCTCTGCTGATTTAATCCTATAGAATGCTCCTTGTTCAAATAAGATTCCAACTTATTGCTGGTCTTGTTAGTAGCAACTTTACTGATAGAGGAATATCAGAATCAGAGTTAGAATCAATCAGCTGAAACTTTCTAAGAGGACTGACTGATAACTTTGGAAACGGTTGTTTGCTGCAGTTTGTGATTACGGATTCTGGCGCGTTTGAGACATTTGAGAGATTTTGCTTTTTCTTCCTGATTATCTGGTCAAAACACCTAGTCCGGTAAGCGGGAATTTGGAACTATTACTGACTGACTAGTGTTGTGTTGGAAGAATCTCATCTGCAATTAGCAATAATAACAACAAGTGAATATGGGAATGATAAACAAGTGCACGTGACAGTAATTAGCACACTGGTTTATAATGCGTGTGACTGCTACTTGATGGAATCTTATAAATCATAAAACTAGCACAAATACCATCCCTTTTACGCTAAGTTAATCAGTGGGAGAAATCTGATTCAGTGGTGCTGCTTCGTGAGAATTTATCGAGCAACGAATATGGGAGATCACCCGAAGAGTTCAAGAATTTTGATGTTTTGAATTGGTTGAAACAAAGGGAACCTCAATTTCCCGTTCTAGGCGCAATGACCCGGTATTTACTAAGCGTACAAGCTTCTACCGTTGCTTCGGAATCTGCTTTCTCTACTAGTGGAAGGATATTATCTGTAAGAAGAATAAGACTGACACCTTTATCTTTGGAGATATGTATTTGCTTGAAGGATTATTTAGATGGGAATGAACGTATACAACACGTTTCAATAGTTAAAGAACCGATGGAATACGAAAAACAATTACAAGAGGTCGAGGTGGAAGAGGGTTATGTAATCAATCTTTCCGAAGAAGAAGTCTCTTTCGATGAAGCTACAAGCGCCGCTAGGGACACCACCGAAGTTGAAGATGAAGACGAAGATGAAATCGATGATGAATAATAGTTAGAATGTATTGTATTAGATTTGTGATTCAAGTACTTTATATGTGACGTTTATGAGTTTATTGAATAAAAGTCGAAGTTTATTAAGTTTATTGTGCAGAAAACGCGAACGGAAAAAAAAAAAAAAAAAAAAACCCGGAATCTACTTATTTGCATGTCTAGTGTTAACAATTTGGCTGACCGGTTTTTGGGAACCGGTTTGACCGGTTTTAAATTGGAACCGGTTTAGGAACCGAACCGAACCGGATTCGAAAAAATCGAACCGGTTTTAACCGGGACCGGTTCTTTGACTTTGACCGAAAACTGCAAGAACCGGGTTTTGGCCAAATCTGGGGCACGAGTATAGGACCATCATTGGATGTTTTAGGTCGGTCCTAATATCTCATTGCTTAACTAAAAATAAAACATAACCTGAATAAAAGGTCAATCCTGAGCTCCCGTTGTTGTTTTTGTATTTAATAAACCCGATAAGCGTCTCTCCTTGTGTTTTATGTTCGTCTTAAACTATGTAAATTAAAAAGATCTTGCTACTCTCTACCTATCTCTATGTGCTTATAATAAGCAAACCAAGCTAGGTTCTTTCAATATATGATAAATGCAACCTTAGAGTTCCCTTAAGAGAACAATAGCATATGAATGAAATTTAGAATGTTGTGAAAATACTTAACAACAGAGCTTATAAGGAAAATCTATTTGTATATATACGCCTACTTCAAGTTCAAATTGGATGATTTAGATCTATTTTACATCAAGTGAAAACTATTTTCTAGGAGATAGCCCATAAGTAATTCAGTTTTGGGCTTTAAGAAACCACAAGTATTTGGTTGACCATATTACTTTCTACTCTTACGTCCAAGTGTATTTTATTTCTTTTCAATCTCAAAAAGAGAAGAAATTATGAACACCACTAGTCAACGTTTTATGAAAAGCTTACGTGATATAAATATAATAATTTACATCGACATCGCAAAATAATGAGTAAGTGGATGAGTAAACTCATTTAGTATGAATTCCATTTAGTTGAGATTCGAGTCCCAAAATGAAACAACACAATGATACATGCAGCTGGTGTCAAGTCTTTGTACGATGTCATCTTCCGCAATTTTATGATAAAAGTACAAACGTTGTATACTCTAGTATCATAACAGTATCACTTACGTGATCAATGGTGACATGGTTTTAGTTATAAGCAACGGTTTGTGCTAGCTGAGTTTTATAATGTCATAACTGTTTTCCAAATTGTACATTCTACATTTTGTTGCCGAACCATGGAAATACACAATATGACTACTCAATGGCTTTCATAAATATAAACAGATAATTTCTTATCACTGATGTTTGTCGATACAGTTCCCTGTAAATCTCAGGGACATTAGACGAAAGCCAATAGTTTGACTCAAAAGTCAAATAATTATTATGTTTAATGATTTCAACCAAATGTAGAGATTTTTTTATGTAAATCAAAAGTTTATTACAATCTTATATCACTTAGAACACTTTATTAAGTTTAATAATAAAACTCTGACCGTTTTCATCAAGAACACAATTTGACTTTCTAAGAAGTCAACTGTTTTTGTTGAGCTCCATTAATTAAACTAAGTTCAAATTCTGTATTGATTTAAAGTAATTAGTACAACATCCAAGTTGAGGCTACACCTTAATTTAACAGCATATTAAAAAAGTACTACTGAAAAACACTTTTAAACACTTTCTTAAATCTTTACAAGCATCAATACTTTGGGAGTGTACCAGAGAATACTATCAATAACCATAATCTCCAATCAGCAATGATCCTTTTCTTCCATACTGTGACGGGATGCGGAGTGTAAGCACATGTAAACAATCAACAATGCCTGAGGAAAAAAATCATAAACAAATTATTTCCACCTGAAAAAAAAAACGATTGAATGTTAAAATAAACTGTAAACATGAAAAAAAGGAAAAAAAAAATGTTAACCAATTTTTATATTAATTTCATCCCTACTTTAGCACACAAAAAACAAACAGGCCATTCATGTTTATAATTAATCAAGTCCCATTAATGAGTATAAACATAATTAACATGATATAGATTTCAATGCATGAATAAGAAATGTTGCATTTTGGATCAGAAAAGTCATGTCAGGTTTCAACTAGAGTAAAGCTGGAAGTCTGGAACTAGGCTTAAATGTCAACAAGAACAACAAAAATTGCACAATGTGATTGACAAAACAGCACAAATAAACGGCTGCAATCATTTGTTCCTGACTATTTCACTATATGCCTAGAAAGAAGTTCGATATAATGTAACGAAGAAGTGTTTCAGCACCAAAGCTTGGGGCCATGTCCTGTACGGCATCATCTTCCGCAATTTTATGATAAAAATACAAACCTTTTAGACTATAGTATCATATCAAATCACAACATATCACCTACATAGTCAATGGTGACATTGTTTATTTGTTTTAGTTATAAGCAACGTTTTATGTTAGCTCAGTTTTACCATGTCAAAACTGTTTTCCAAATTTTACATTCTACATTTTGTAGCCCAACCATGGAAACACAATATGACTACTCAATGGCTTTCAAAAACATAAACGGTTCTAGCCCTAATAATTTCTTATCACTCAAATATGTTTGTCAGTTCAATTTCATAAAAATCTCAGCGAAATTTGATGAAAGCCAACAGTTGACTAGAAAGTCAAATTCTTATATGCTTAATGATTTCAACCAAATGTAGAGCTTATTTATGTGAATCAAAACTTGTACATGATCATACATAACTTATAACACTTTCTTAGGTTTATTATTTACATGATCATCTACAGCCTCATGTAAAATTCTGGCCATTTTTATCAAGAACAAAGTTGGACTTTCTAAGAAGTCAACTGTGTTTATTGAACTCCATGAATTAACTTATCTAACATCAAATTCTACTATGATTTACAGTAATTAGTACAAAATTCAAGATGGGGATTATAATGTTATCTAACAGTGTAATAAAAATCAAGTACTAATTTAGTAATATTGAAAGATAAAAGAAATCACAATTTGAAACACTTATTTACAAACATTTTGTGAGTGTACCGGAGAAAATCATCAATGACGAAAACAGATTGAGCGAAAACACTTGAAAATAATCAACAATGATCCTTTGCTTCATTTAAGTAACGGGGTGCAGGGTATAAGCACATGAAAACAATCAACAATGCCTGGTGAAAGAAAAAAAACATAAACAATTACATCAAGTTAGAAAAAATAGCGTTTAAATGGAACAAATATCAGGATCGAAAGTAAAAACATATATAAAACAGACACAATAGTTGTTGTCATGTAAGGCGATCAATACAAAAACGGAGACAGAGAATGTACCTGTTATTTATGTAGTGGCTCCTGTGGGTCTGTCAACTGAATCATTTATGGGCCGCTGCTTATATTTCCCATGAGTATAGCGCTTGTAGACCTTTGGTGATATAATACATTTTATCTTACCCATGTTGTTTGGAATATATCTTAAACGGTTACAATCCGTTATGGTTAGCGTCTCTAGAGATTCTATTCGGCCAAGATCATCGGGTAACTTCTCAAGAAGCAAACATGATTTAAGTTTGAGAGATTTGAGATGTTTCAACGTACAAATGCTATCTGGAAGATGTTTAATCTCTGTAGATGAAAAAGCTAGCTCCTCTAGACATTCTAACTGGTCAAGGTCCCTGGGTGCTTCTGTAATACTGCCTTCAAGTGTAAGCTTTCTTAAACATTGTAAACTACAAATGCTTCTTGAAAAACTCTCAAGGTTTGTACAAGCACAAAGACATATAGAAATAAGCCTTTCAAGATTTCCGAATGATGAATCTGGATCTTCTTTATAATAACATTTAAACCGAAACTTTGGAGAATCATTGTCAGAATGCAATGGGCAAACATCTGTGGGTTCTGCAATCAGATGTAACTCAGATAAAGAACCGGCCTCAGCTGGTTGAGACCGTATGTCAAACACAAAAGACTTAAACCTCCCACAACCACTTAAGTCTAAGAAGAGAAGATTTTTCAGACATCCAATGGGAGCATTAATTTCTACCAAATCATAACAATTTTCAAGATCTAAGGATTCGAGATTTGGTGTCAGCGCAAGGTCAAGGGTCCTCAACTTTGAATGACTGAGGTTGACCTCTTCGAGCTTTAGACTTTCAGCAGGCATTTGAAGTTCCACCAAATCATTACATCCTTCGAGTATTAGCGTCTCAAGATTCGGAGTATTCCCGAGGTGAAGGGTTGTCAACTTTGAATCATAGAGGTTGAGATTTTTGAGCTTTAGATGATGAGCTGGCATACGAAGCTCTTCGAAATCAGGACATTCGTAAACAGTCAAGTGCTCAATATTTGGAGCCAACCTAAGGTCAAAGGTCTGTAATTTTGAAAACTCGATTATGAGGAACCTGAGGTTATTTAGAACCTTTTCTTCTCCATCTTCCCAAAGTTGAACAATATTGCTCTCAACCATTTCAATTCCAACAAGATGTTTTCCTTGAAATGTATTCGGTAAACTCGAAAAAGGAAATCCATCCCAACTCATAAATCGTAAGGAACTTGGAAGGTATTCGCTAACTTTATCAAATTCAACAATATTGCTCTTAAAAGATTCCTTTAAGAGACTTATGGAAATAAATCTAAGATCCTTCATTTTTGCTAGACCTTTTACTGCAATTTCAGCACTGAAATCCTTTGAATGGGACTCTAAGGATAGACATTTAGTTGCTTGGGTACCCTGAAATGGAAAAAATAAAACCCCTTAATTTTTGTCGGAACCCTAAATTTCAAAACGCCCAAAATCACTGAAAACATTATCAAATAGAGATTGAATAAAGATGATATGAAATGAATTGAATGATAATTTGATTCGAATTAATGAATTTTTGACTGATTATTAGAGAGACAAAGTGAATTTGGGGAAAACTTGTTATGTGATTTTTATAAGAAAAGTGACGGTAACTTATTATTTGTCTAATATAATTTTAAGACAATAATATCCTTTTATTATAATGGTCAAATATAGTTAAACTAACAGAGTTAGGAAATTTGGACCAAACCCATGACGGATGTTTCATTTTACCAAACCAAGAACTTTTTAAACTACTGGAGCAAAAATGAAATATCTAGCAAACCACAATTAAAAAAATGTATTTAACTCTCAGTTTCATAACATAAGTCTTACCAGGTCATTAGTCAATATATACTCAATTTCCTCACCAATCCACAATCGGCTATGTCTTTGAGGTTCATCGGGGTGTGACCGACGAACAATATTCCTACCCATTTCTTCTAAATGATCATGCATCCCCAAGGACCCATTTTCAGAAATAGTTATAAGAGATTTCTGCTCAAGAACTCTTAAACCAACTTCAGCATGAAATCCACAGCTTTCTAGCACTCTAATTGCATCCTCGTTGTACCAACCTTTTAGTATGCATGCAACATCTAAGAATATTTCTTTGTGATCATTATCTAGACCATTAAAGCTTATTTCCAATCTATCCATAGTTGCCGTTAATGGAATGGTTTTTAGTCTTTCTATAGCATCTACCCAGTAAGGTTCACTTTGACCACAAAGAAATGAACCCAAAACTTTGATCGTTAAGGGAAGACCATGAGCATATTGTACAACTTGTCTTGATAGCTCTTCGTACCCTCGAGTTGGAATCTCTCTTCCAAACGCATACCTCCTGAAGAGGCAACCTGCTTCCGCTTGAGATAACAAAGTCACATTATGAATCAAGCTCACTCGGTGGGCTACTAGTACTTGCTCATCTCTTGTTGTAATTATAACTTTACTTCCCGGCTTAAACCAATTAAGGTCTCCGGCTAACGCCTCAAGCTGATCTTTATGATCGACGTCATCAAGAACAACAAGTACCTTTCTACCACGCATCATCTTTTGCATCATACTTTTTCCGCTAGAAACACTGCTTACTTTAATGTTTTGATCCTTTAAAACATCTGAAAGAACTTGTTTCTGCAACTCCTTTAGACCAGTCAAAGAGGCTTTTGAAACTTCCCTGACGTTTTCAATAAAGCTTTCACCTTCGAACTGATTGGATATTTGATCAAATATAGCTCTTGCCAAAGTTGTCTTCCCCGCACCTCCCATCCCCCATATCCCTAGCATGCGAACATCACCAACACTAGGTTCTAAGGATGAAATTACTTCGTTTACACGGGTCTCCATGCCTATTAAATCTCCATCAATGCTCGAATTGATGAAACGTAACTCTAATGAAATCTCTTCAACGATTTTCTGTATGAACTTAGCTTCATGCCTATATGGTAAATAAAGATTCATTTAGCTTGTGATAATTTCCAAACATTTTTTTAAATCTATAATAGTGACATAAATCACATAAGAAGTAAATGCTGATATAATTATATATGATATGTAATGAATAGTGAATGAGTAACAGATGTGTTTGTTAGGTACGGGTAAACTTTGCACTGTTCAAAACTCGTAGGGTCTACCAGTAATACACTTTTCTTCACTTCCTCATAAAACGGGTGAACGAATGAGGTTTTTGCATGTTGAGGTTACCCGGGAAGGGCGAGCGTTTTTTACTCAGATGTACGCAGCCTCACCAATTTAATCCTGGGAGCTTTTCCAACTCTTCCCTCGCCACCCCCAAATGTACACACCTAGCAAGGTAGATTTGATTCCTTGACCACTTGTGAGGAAATAATAAGCCTTAAAAATTTTTAAAAAAAAAAAGCCACTTGTTCATGGTGACATAGGCAAACCATACACATGAACTTTTCACTGTACCACCAAAATTTATAGAGGAAAGGTAATGACAAAAGAGAGAAAAATAGTACCACTCACATTTAAAGTTGTTAAAAACAGTGACTTGTTAACATGACTTGGTACTTTGGTAGTGTTATAAAAAGTTGGTTTAACACCATATGCTCTAAGAGGTTGTTTGCTAAAAACATTATTTGCATAGATCGATATGATGAAGAAATTTACTCACCCATTAGCAATGCTTTTCAACTCAAACCCAGCCAAATCAGATGCTTCTTTCAAAGCCTCCCTCCATTTCCTTGTAGCTTCTTCCTCTTTATGTTTTGCAAATGCATCTCCAACAGCCCCAGTTTGTTTGCGTACTTCAGTGGGCTCCACATCATAGAACACGGGGTAAGCAGTGTGCTCGTCCGTCGTCTGACATTCCATAATCTTAACAAGCTCTTCCAGGCACCAAGATGAAGAAGCATAGTTCTTTGAAAAAACAATAATGTAAAATTTTGAGTCTTCAATGGCCTTAATAAGCTCATCACTGATCATTTTTCCTTGCTTAATTTTCTCATCATCTTTGTAGGTGTAAATGCCTTTATTCTCTAGAGCATGATACAGATGATCAACAAAGGTCTTTCGAGTGTCTTCGCCTCTAAAGCTTAAGAAGACATCATACTTGAAGCTTTTTTGAATGGATGAAACTGAAGTAGAAGCCATTGAAAGAGTGTGTTTGTAAGTAAAAATTATGCAATGAGAAACAAACTGGTGTTACACGTTTGGGCATAGATCAGAAACGAACTGAAAAAGAGATCTGGTCAACGCTAATCTTCAGTTTTTATCCCTTACCTTTTTTCTTCTTAGCAACTTTAAACTTTGTTTCTTGAGTAAACTACACCATTCGTCCTTGTGGTATACGTTGACCATCAAAGATCGTCCTTTGACCAAAAAAATTGCTCCGTTAGTCCTTAAGTGCGAAACGTTACTCAGCGTTGGTCCCTCACCCTAACTGGCGTGAGTAACGGGCGTTAAGCCTATTTAAGTCGAGGGTATAACGGTAAATTTGCTATATTTTTTTCTTTTCATTTTAAACACAAACAAATAAAAGCCATCTCATGTGGTCCCACCATCTCCATCATTTTCTGCTTCTTGAAACTGTCAACACCCACCATGTTCATCTTCACCCACCATCACTACTGTCACCACCTCCGGCTACTTTCACAAATCCCGATAATCATATTCATTGTTTTTTACCACATACTCAAACAAACCCATCAACTACTACAACAATCATGGCCAAACAATTTTTACTTCAAAATCAATAACAAACCCATCAACTACGCATCCTTAAACCCGTCGTGGCTTCCGGATTGTTAACAAGTGGTGGTGGTGGTTTTTAGATCCACAAAAATGTTTACAAGCCATAAATTCAAACCAAACGCCCTTGTGGTTGTTCTTTTGTGAGTCAAACCAAATCAAATATAGCTTATCATGACTGAAACCAATGCCAAAAGCCATAAATTGCATTAAGCTTAAAATAAGCAATGTTAACCCCAAGTAGGTTTTAAGCTTATTCAAATAAGCAAAAGAAAGTTAAAATAAGCCAAACACCCTTTTGGTGAGGCTGTGGGGGACCGAGCAAACAAACAGCCTAACGCACCCTTAGTTGAGTTGAGACCAGGCACACAAGTGAGGAAAATGACATACCCTTGGACTACCTGAACTACACCTCAACAAACATAACACACCCTCGTGGGTTGTCGTCAACCCGAGAGTAAACAAACACCAGGCGCACCTAAATTGGTCTTCTAGCTGAACCAAGACTAAAAAATAAACTGAAAACAAACACCCTATTGGGTGTTGTGGTGCGCAAGATCAAACACACCTTCGTGGTAGCTTTGAACCGAGAGCAATAAACAAAGTATTTGCACCTTCTCGGGCTCTCGGTGAGCAGAAATAAACAAGTTAAACGCGCCCTCATGGGTGGCTGATGTGGGCTAAATAAACAACCCAAGCGCACCCCTAGCTAACTGAAACAACAAACATAAACCAACTTTGGGTTCTCTCTTTTGACCGAGAGCAGAACAAAACTAAATAAGCCATAAGAATCAAAAAGATAAGCAAATTCCATTTCCCAAACCCACCACTACATATCCGATCAAACCACCTTTCACCACCACTGTCGGCACCACTGCCTATTGTCACCAAACCACCACCAGTGCTTGCTGACGCCAAACCACCCACTACCAGTTTTAGATGGCGACAGTGGTAGGATGACTTGATTCTGGGTTTTCGATTGGTGTTATGTGCATGTTTTTGTATTTGTGTATAAGTGTTTATGTTTGATTGAAAGATAAAGGTTAAAGATTTTGAATGACTTCTGGTGTTAGTGATGGTGTAAAAGAAAAAGGTAGATAGAGTTATAGAGATGAGGAGGTAATTAGGTGAATAGAGAAAATGAATGATGGTGAAAATGAGAGGTGATGGTGAATTGAAGATGAGGTTAGACAGAGATGAGTAGTAGTTTGGTGAAAATATAGCAAATTTACTGTTATACGCTCGACTTAAATAGGGTTAACGCCCGTTACTCACGTCAGTTAGGGTGAGGGACCAATGCTGAGTAACGTTTCACACTTCGATCCCTTAACTTTTTTAGTTAACTAGCTGCAATTGTTATTTAAGATGTTATTAATCCTAACTTACACATAAACCACCTACTACTTTGATAACGAGTACGTCGTGTCCTTGCCAATAACTTTGTTGCCAGTTCAGTTTATCCTTGTGGTGGCGGCTACATTCACAAAGTGAAGGTTTATTGTATGAAAAATTACTTAAACTTTGGTGACGAGTTATTCAAATTCGTAGCAGCCGACTAACCAAGTCACCAAGTTTCTAGTTAGTAACATTTGCGATCTAAGTGGTTTAAGTGACTTGTTTGGCAACAAACTGAAAGTTGATCAAAGTGTGGCCGGGTTGCAAATTAAATTAATCAACTATATATGATTTGATGCGTGTGAGTTGGTCAGTAAAAAAAGATAATTTGGTAAAAATGTTCCTATAAAGTAAATGTAATTTGTTATTAATAATCTCGGAATCCAAATGAGTCATTTTAATTTCAAGGGTTTTGTTAATATATGCTTATCGGGTACATGTTTAGCTTTTTATATATGAAAGGTTTAAATTAATTAATATCAAATTTTTATTTAATTCAGATAATTTGATAGTTTAATTAATATTCATTTAATGTATTTTTTGATTAAAAAGTACTTTTTTTTTGTTTATTAACTAAAGGAGAGTTATTTTACATACCAAACTTTTCTTACATACCAAGAGACTCATCTCCACCATCTATCTAAAAAAGAAATCAATGCCTGAGATGAAAAACATTTTATTATTTCACCTATTTTTATAATTTAAATATCTCTTAAACCGTTAATCGTTAAGCAAAAATAATTACACCATCACGACGAGCATTTAATTATCTTTCTATATACGGGTACTTTATACTTTCGAAAAAAGAAAAAAAAAATCATTTTTTTTCACATTTTTTCGTCTTTTTTTTTTTTTTTTTTTTTTTCGTTTTTCTTCGAAACTAGAATTTGCATGAAATATCATATATGATTTAACACTAATTTGAAGATCACATGTAATATTAGTGTTAAATCACATATAATATTTAATATCATGTGTGATACTAGTGTTAAATCATATATGATATACATATCATATATGATTTGACACTAATATCACATGTGGTATTCAAACTAGTGTTAAATCATGTATGATTTTAAGGCGTGATTTAAAAAATATGAAAGTAAAAAAGTGTTATACATAAGAAATTAAGTCAGCTAACTACCTTTGCATGTAATATTTTTCATTTCTAAAAAAAAAAAAAAAATAAAACATTTTCGAAGTTGAATTTAAAAAATATGTCACGCCTCACGCCTTACTGCGTTTTTCCACGCCTCATCTCACGCCACGCCTAGAGCCGACGTCTTGGTCTGTGGAGGTCATACCTCGCACCTTAGCGGCGCCATGGCGCGCCTTTTGAAACTTATCTCTCTTATATACATCCACAAATAAGCATTCCATGTCATTGTGTAGATATATTTTTGTAAAATGTTTGTGGTTTTATCATTTCTTTAGAAAAAAAAAAAAAAAAACGTAAAAGGGTGTGAGGGTGAGAGCTAAGGATCATCAATTAAGGGTTAAAGCTTCTCGAGGTGGTTGTTGAGGAAAGGGTTACGATCCTATCCAAGGAGCTCACAACACATGAGAAGGTCCAAGATTGCATCTAGAGGGTCATATACAATAAGCCTTGAGGCCAAAATGCAAATAAATAAACCTTTTAGTAAAAACCTTGGGGCCAAAGTAAAAAATAAATAAATAAAACATTTATTAAAAACCTTGTGGCCAAACTGTGAAGAAACAAAACTTAAAACAATGTATCCCCTTTTCAACTGGGTCATCATTTTGACCCGCTTTCTACTCATCGCCTTCTTCACACACTTCATTGGACTGACGAATTACAAATTCTAAAAATGTCCGACGATTCAATAATCGATTACAAAAACCAGCCAAAATGTCACTCTTGACGCCCGATTCGATTTCGGACCGTTCATTCCGTCAATTTTCACCCTATTCAACTCACTATCTCAACTTGTTTCCGTAACAACTATACATCCTTTATTAGCATAAACGATAATGAAATGATCCTTATCACATCCATGTGTCCTAAGAGGTTATTTAACTATCCTGACGCCGAATTTCCGTTTATTAAACTTAGGAGGAGTGTTTTTAATATTCATACTGTTGATTAGCGGTTCTAAATGTCGTGATTTAAATGCTTTACGTATTGTTGATGCACGAATGTTGGATTGATTAGTGTGAACCTTTGAGGAATTTTAAACTGATATTAGAATATTTTTAAACTAAATTTCACATTTTCTTTTACAGTTTTAAGAATTGACACGTACCATTAGTAACAATGCTTATGCGTCCAACTTTTATGGATTAGCAGTGTTAAGAGGCTTCTAGCTTTACTTACCTTGTTACTAAAAACTTCAATATCAAAATAAATATCTTTCTGTTTGAAAAACAAGTTGAAGGACTGCATATGCAATGTTGATCTATTTTGATAATTCTATGGTTAAAAGTGTGAAAAACAGAACTGCTAAACAAACGAACTTTTAAAATTTACAGAAAACAAAACTTGACAAATCAACAGCAAAGTGCTAAGGCATGGAGCAAAAACAGAAATGAGAGCGTGCACATTTACATAAATAGAATATCACAAATTCATTATAGGTAAGCAAAGCCCGGCACCCGTATCCATGCCTTCGAGACCAAATTGATATGAACATTCCACAGTAATGTCGTTTTATTTGATAAGTTCATGTTCATCTCGTGTTCCCAGCTTCAAACTATGTCCAAACATGGATTTTCCCAAATCATTCTCAGATGATAACATCTTATTCCTGGATAAAAAAACTCAGTGAATTTGGTCAAAGTCAATAGTTTGACTCAAAAGTCAAAAATTTTAATGGTTCACCATTTTGTCCCAATGTAGAAGATTTTTATGTAAAACAAAACTTGTATATGCTATTAAATCACTTTCAATACTTTACTGAATATGATTATAACATGATTATCTCCAACATCATGTAAAATCCAATCATGAACACAGTTGACTTTCTGAAGAAGTCAACTGTGTTATCTGAACTCCATGAATTAACTTTTCTAACTTCAAAGATTTAAACTGTTTACAAAAAGTTGTTAACTTTACTCAATACACTTCTAAAGTTACTAACTATCTATACCTTGATTTAATTTTATATATTGTAGACTTGAATCATCAGTCCCGCCTCCTTGTACTTTGATTTAAAGGCCTGAGTAATGGCAAGGATTGATTAAGCCAAGAAAAAACCTTTTAGTCTTAAGGTATTTGATACGCAGATGATTATCAAGTAACACTGTTTATTGACTACTTTGACCTTTTAAAGTACTCGACCTAAGGTACCAAGTTACTTCTTACATGAAGGTATTTGAAAAGTATTCTGTTCGGAAATTTATCACCTATGTGTGCTGATTGCTTCCCAGTCAGTGGCCTCCTGACTGAAAGAATTTTAAAAAGCACAATCATATGAGTAACACATATACTAAGTTCTAAATATGAATTAAAGTTATACGAGTAATTGAAAAAAGGAGAAAGTACCATACAATTGACGCTGCCATGCAAAATCAAACTGGCTTCTCTATATGATTGGCTGAAGAATGGTAAGAGGTGTAGGCGATAGATACGTATGTTGATTTTGGGAATACTGTTCTAAAACCATACGACCGAAGCTGCCATGTAAAACCAATGATACGCAGACGTTTCAACTGAAAAATGCTCTGTGGAAGATGACTTATGCCCGTACCTTCTATATTTAACTCTTCTAACTGTTTTAGACTTCCAATTTCCTTAGGCAATTTTTCAACAAGAAAACAGTAGGGGAGATGGAAACATTTCAGACTTTTCATCTGACAGATGCTGTTTGGTATATCTCGTAGAACTATACACTCTGTTAGGTCTATCTCCTCTAAACACTGTAATCGTCCAAGATCCTCCGGTAATTTCTCAAGATGCCAACAAGATTTAAGTCTGATAGCTTTCAGATGCATCAACATACAAATGCTATCTGGAAGATTTCTGATATTTGTAGATGAAAAGAATAGCTCCTCTAGACATTCCTGGTCAAGGTCACGGGGTACCTCTGGAATACTGCCTTCAAGTGTAAGCTTTCTTAAACCTCGTAAACTACAAATACTTATTAAAAAATTCTCATGGTTTGTACAAGCACATAGACCCATCGAAATAATCCTTTCAAGATTCTCAAACGATGTATTTGGGTCTTTGTAAAAACATTCAAACCAAAACTTTGGACAACTACCACTACAAGAAAAAAGGCCTTTAGTTACGAGTGGAAAATCGTCACTAATAGTGGAAAATTCGTCACTAAACCAACTTAGTCACGAAAATCAAGGTCGTCACTTGTCGTCACTATAGCTTCGTCACTAAGTTAATAGTGACGAAACTGGAATTCGACACTATATTTAGTGACAAGCTAAAGTCGTCACTTATGGGTGTGTGACAACACATTTCGTCACTTAATTTTCGTCACTGAAGTGGCTAAAGTCGTCACTATTTGATGCGATTAGTGACGAAAGAAAGGCGTCATTTAGGCTGAAACTAACGGAACCTTAACATCCAATAGTGACGAAATACATCGTCACTTCGTATCATATGACAAAAAAGTTCTCGATTTCTTCTGTAACAAGGTGGAAGGCCCGCCGCGTTGCGGCGGGTGTTTTCACTTATGTGGTTTATCATGTTTCTAAGTTTACATTGTGCTAATAGCACTTAAAACGTTTAACGAATGCAGAAAGCAAATGGCTTTTGCCCCAAATTATGTCAACAAAACAATTACACAAAATTAAAGCCATATATAAACAACTTCTAGATGTCATATCAGTTAAGGGGATCCGACAATTCCCGAATTAAACACAATTAGAACCGTATTATTTTCTGCATTGACAAACTCTTCAAGAGTCCCCTTTAATCTCACAATTCATATCATTCACAAATTATTGAGTAATGGTGCTCTAAATTAGCTCATTACAGCTACTACTGTTACAGAGGCAGTAGTTACTATCTTTTATTATGTCTTTCATGAGTTTATCAGTTAGGAATTAGAGAGTAATGTCTCCAATAAGTTTGCTTTATGTTTCCTACTTTCAGTTACGTTTCTTTTACTTAGCTGTAAGCCTATATAATGAGGCCTTGTTTCTGTGTTTTAGTATCAACTAAAATAATAAGAGTATCCTCTGTTTGCTCTTTAATCTCTACCAATTCATACACTTCCTCTTTTTTTCCAACAAATTTGGTTTCAGAGCCAGTTTACCTTGTTCCTCCCGCATCAATATTCTGTTTCTACCCTTGTTTTTTGCACTAATATCCGTCATGGCAATGAACGGTACTTCTGCCTCTTCACAGCCCCTTATCCCAATATTCAGAGGTGAAAACTATCACTTTTGGAGCCTAAAAATGATGACGATGTTCAAGTCTCAGGAGTTATGGGACTTGATTGAGAATGGGTTCGAGGACACGCATCCAGAACAACCTAACCAGCAGCTACGGGACAACCGAAAGAAAGACGCCAAGGCTCTTTTCTTCATCCAACAAGCAGTGGATGATCTGATTTTCCCAAGAATTGCAGCAGCTACAACATCAACAGAGGCATGGGAGACTCTAAAGCAAGAGTATATGGGTGACAAGAAGGTAATTGCTGTGAAAATGCAAACACTCAGGCGGAATTTTGAAACCTTGGGCATGCAAAAGAATGAGAAAGTGCAGGAGTATTTATCTCGAGTGTCCGGGATTGTGAATCACATGAAGTCGTTTGGTGAAAGCTTAAGTAATGAAACTATTGTTTGCAAAGTTTTGAGAAGCTTACCACCAAAGTTTGATCATGTGGTCGCTGCAATTGAAGAGTCTAAGGACTTATCTGATTACACCTTTGATGAATTGATGGGCTCTCTTTTGGCCCACGAAGACCGACTATCGAGACCACATGAAAATGTGGATGAGAAGGTTTTTCAAGTGAAAGGTGACTCCTCTCATAAGGGAAAGGCAGAATCTTCAGGTGGACGAGAGTACAACAGAAACTCTAACCGTGGTCGTGGCCGTGGTAGAGGAAGAGGACGTGGTCCGGCAGGAGATCAAAGGGACTTCAAAAGTACCATCCAATGTCGCCATTGCAACAAACCAGGGCATAAGGATGTCGATTGTTGGTTTAAACCAAAAGATGAGCAGAAACATGCGAAGTTTGCTGAAAAGTCGCAAGAGGAAAGCTACTTGTTTATGGTGCAATCCACTAAACAAGGTGTACTCAATGATGTGTGGTACGTAGACAGTGGTTGCTCTAATCACATGTCAGGTATAAAGTCTATCTTCAAGGATATTGATGAATCGCAAAAGTCAGAGGTTGCTCTTGGTAATGACAAGCTCATAAAGGTCGAAGGTAGAGGTACGGTCGCAATTAAAACCTCACTTGGTCATACGAAGCTTGTTCATGATGTGCAATATGCCCCCTTCGGCACATAACCTGTTAAGTGTTGGCCAGTTGTTGGAGAATGGATACTCTTTATTGTTTGATGACGGTTATTGTAGCATCAAAGAAAAAGTTTCTGGCACAACACTATTTGATGTTCCAATGATGTCAAATAGAATGTTCCCGCTTGATGTGTCAAGTCAAGAAGGAAGTGGTGCTATGGTTGCAAGAGAAAACGCTGAAGCAAATAAGTGGCATCTAAGATATGGTCACTTAAGTGTCAGCGGACTGAAATTGTTGGGAAGTAAAAATATGGTTCATGGGCTACCTAAGATTGATAATGTTGATTTCTGTGAAGGGTGTGTATATGGAAAACAAAGCAGGGCTGCATTCCCTATTGGAAAGTCTCGAAGGGCTTCAATTTGTCTTGAGCTCATACACTCAGATCTTTGCGGTCCAATGTCGATTGAATCCTTAGGAGGAAGTCGATATTTTATGTTGTGTGTTGATGATTATAGCCGTATGAGCTGGGTATACTTCTTGAAGTCGAAGTCTGAAGCTTTTGACAACTTCAAGCACTTTAAAGCTCTGGTGGAGAAGCAAAGTGGGTGTCACATAAAGACTCTCCGAACAGATCGAGGCGGTGAGTATCTCTCAAAAGAGTTCAATACTTTCTGTGAGGATAACGGAATCCATAGAGAGCTCACAACACCCTATACGCCGCAACAAAATGGTGTTGCGGAACGTAAAAACCGTACTATTGTCGAAATGGGAAGGAGTATGATGAATGCACGAGGTGTTCCAAAACATTTCTGGGCCGAGGCAGTAGCTACCGCTGTGTACATCTTGAATATTTCTCCAACAAAGGCTGTTTATAACAGGACTCCTTTTGAAGCATGGAGAGGTACTAAACCCGAGGTAAGCCATTTACGTATTTTCGGATGTGTAGCTTATGCTTTGGTAAACTCGAGTTCTCGAAAGAAACTCGATGAAAAATCTCAAAAATGTGTTTTTGTCGGGTATAGCACACAATCCAAAGGTTATAAGCTATATGATCATGTGAATGGTAAATCTTTGATTAGTAGAGACGTTGTTTTTAACGAAGAAGAAAGTTGGAATTTCACATCCGTGGAACCTAATAGAAGCTCTAAAATTCCATATTCTAGTCAAGATGATGTTTTTGATACACCCATTGTTCACTCTTCACCTGAAAGTTCTCCACACGGTTCAATCCCATCTTCCCCTACAGCAAACACTAATGCTAATGGTTCAGGTTCATCAAGTACTTCTGATGATGAAGCGAAACCACGATACAAGTCACTTCACGACATCTATGCATCATGTTCATTTGCCCTCTTTGTAACAGAGCCTGCATGTTTTAAAGAGGCAAATGAAGTGGCTGAATGGAAAGATGCAATGCTCGATGAACTGAAAGCAATCGAGCATAATCACACTTGGGAATTGGTTACTCTACCAGAAGGGAAAACACCTATTGGTCTCAAGTGGGTGTTCAAAATCAAACATAATGCAGATGGGAGTGTAAAGAGGTACAAAGCGAGGCTTGTTGCTAAGGGATATTCTCAACATCAAGGTATAGGCAACGAAGAGACTTTCTCACATGTAGCTCGTTTTGAAATGGTGTGTATTCTATTATCTATAGCTGCTATGTCAAATTATCCCGTTTATCAGTTTGATGTGAAGTCAGCCTTTTTGAATGGTGAGTTACAAGAAGAGGTATATGTCTCCCAACCTGAAGGTTTTGAAGTTTGTGGAAATGAGCACAAAGTTTATAAGCTTAAAAAGGCTCTCAATGGGCTAAAGCAAGCACCACGCGAATGGTACAAAAGAGTTGATTCATACTTTCTAAAAAATGGTTTTCTGAGAAGTGAAAATGAGCCCACTTTATATGTGAAAAGGGCTGGAAAAAATGATTTTCTAGTAGTTGTTATCTATGTAGATGACATGATTTATATGGGCTCAAATGAATCATTAATTGATGACTTCAAATCGAGCATGCAAAGTGAGTTTGAAATGACAGACTTGGGGAAATTGCAATACTTTCTTGGTCTTGAAGTGAAACAGGAGACAAGTGGGATATTTCTTTCACAGTCAAAGTATGCAAAAGACTTACTTGTGAAGTTCAATATGCACAATTGCAAGGCAGTAGGTACACCTATGATTACGAATGAAAAGTTGCAGGTTGAAGATGGTACAGAAGCTGTTAATCCAAGTCTTTATCGAAGTATAATAGGTGGACTAAACTATCTGACACATACACGCCCAGATATTATGTATTCTGTTAATGTGTTGTCCAGGTTTATGCATAAACCTACAAGACTACATTTGGGTGCAGCTAAAAGGGTACTACGCTATGTTGCTGGAACAGTTGATTTTGGACTTTGGTATTCAAAGACAACAAATGGTACTATGTATGGGTACAGTGACAGTGATTGGGGAGGCTGCGTAGATAATAGAAAGAGCACTTCTGGTCAAGTTTTCTACTTGGGTTCTACAGCAGTTTCTTGGAGCTCGAAGAAGCAAGATGTGGTCGCTTTATCATCGTCTGAGGCCGAATATATTGCTGTAGCATCTGCAGCATGTCAAGCAATATGGCTGCGAAGAATGCTAGTTGATTTTCACAATGAACAATATGGTCCAACAACAATATTTTGTGACAACAAAGCAACAATAGCAATGACAAGGAATCCAGCTTTTCATAGTCGTACGAAGCATATAGATATTCGCTTTCACTTTATTCGTGATCTTACATCAGAAGGAATAATTGAGCTGAAGTATTGTCCTACAAATGAACAAGTTGCTGATGTGTTCACCAAGGCACTCTCTCAAGCAAAACATGACTATTTTCGACAAGAGCTCGGAGTATGCAAATTTCGAGCAAGGGGGTGTATTGAGTAATGGTGCTCTAAATTAGCTCATTACAGCTACTACTGTTACAGAGGCAGTAGTTACTATCTTTTATTATGTCTTTCATGAGTTTATCAGTTAGGAATTAGAGAGTAATGTCTCCAATAAGTTTGCTTTATGTTTCCTACTATCAGTTACGTTTCTTTTACTTAGCTGTGAGCCTATATAATGAGGCCTTGTTTCTGTGTTTTAGTATCAACTAAAATAATAAGAGTATCCTCTGTTTGCTCTTTAATCTCTACCAATTCATACACTTCCTCTTTTTTTCCAACACAAATCTCTCCATAAGTTGCCATTGTCCAGAACTTCATTCTGTCCTTCCACTCTCTGACTTTTGGATTCAGCATGAGCACTAAGTACCGCTGGTGCTGGCTGCTATCTCAGAACAAGATTATTAGAAGTTCCATCTTTCTAACTGGACTTTGGCTTCAGCCATGTCTTTCTGTACTTTCTTCCTCCGGTAGAATATTGGGAAATCCCGACTACAGAAACAAAGATATAACCAATTAACCATCAAAAAAGTAAAGGCAGAGGTGGCAACTTCAACCCATTTACCTAGAAATGGGTCACTTAAATCGTGTTTTATCTTCAAAAGGTTAAATCGTTTAAACCTAGAAAATGGATGGTAGCGGGCCAACGCGCCTTGACAAGTTTAGGCAATATCAATCGATTATTCACCCATTTTGACCCATTAACCAAACCCGCAATTTGACCATATCTAAAACATATCTTGCAAGTGTTTAATATATATGCATGTAGGTACTAGACACACTGAACTGGTAATATTTCAGCAAAGATAAAGCGCATATGACAGTGCATACCTTTCGCATTCGCTCTGCAAGTTCAACATGTGCTGCCTTAACTTCATAATCCTCTCCAGTTTTTGTCAGTCCCTATTAAATGACGTAAGTTAGCCCAAGCGTCATAAGAAATTAATTTAAAAGATCCAAATGTTAAAGCCTAGATAATGGTTTTACCTTGGTAATGACAAGAAGAGACAAATCCATGCGATTCATAAGTAGATCCGAAATAGTATTCTTAACAAATTGAACGGCTCCAGGTATGTCTCTTTCTATTAGTATTCTGTGAAGGCACTCAGTTACCAAGTTTTTAACTAACACACAGTTGTCTCTTCTAACTGTTTCAATGCTTGACAATGGAGCCCAATGGATCAGACAAATCAATTATGACATGTTAAGACAGATTCATAAAAAACTTTAAGCAATAGGCTCTCCAGCCTTGCAAGATTTGCATTACACCTTCCTTTTACATTTTGCAGCAAGGCTGGTCATAGACCATTGAAAAAGAGATGAACAAACAGATTTCTTGAGGACATAATATGCTTACCTTTTGTATCCATTTTGTCGTATTTGTCCAATAGAGACCCGCATACCTCTTTTTGCTGATCAGTAGATACGGAAAATAAACCTTCTCAAACTCTAGTTTGATAGGCTGCGAAAAACAAAGCATCATATATAAAGTCAGAACAATAAAATATACTAAGATCAGACTAGACTTGCAATCACAGACCATAGCATGCATGATCAAAGTAAACCATTAGATTCACACACTCCTAAAGATGAAACCAATGAAAGAACTCAAGAAGATTCGAATGGTACTAATTAAAAACTACCTTGTCTTCGGTTTATCAGCTTTTCCTGGATATTTAAGAAGGGTCACTTCAATCAAAGAAGATTCGAATGGTACTAATTAAAAACGTGTTATCGTTGAAACCTTTTTTTAGAATCGGAAGCCTTCTTAGTCTTCACTATCGGTGTTGACGAATCATCCTCTAAAAGTTCTGTCTTTAAGTGACTCGCTTCTTTCTTCAGCTTGTCAAATTTTTCTGGATAACTGAAAAGGATCACTTTAACAAAAGAATATTCCAATGGTACTGATAAAAAAAGTGTTATCGCTAGAACCTTTTCTTTTAGAATCAGAAGCCTTCTTAGGCTTCGCTATCGGTGTTGATGAATCATCCTCTACTAGTTCACCCTCTAGTTCATCCTCTGAGGCAATCACTGTTTTCTTCGGCTTGTCAATTTTCCCTGGATATTTAAAAAGGGGTCAGTTTTCAAATTGCGGAAAACTCTGGTGCCAATATATCGTAAAATGTGATTGTTGATACCTTTTTCTTGAGAATCACGAGTCTTTTTACGCTTTACTATTGGTGTAGATGAATTATCATTATCATCCTTTGTCTTGACAATATCATCCACGTGTAACAATGAATCGTCCTTACTATCCTTTGTCTTAGTAATTTCATCATCCATATCATCCTCACCATCCTTAACTTTGACAGCATCATCAGATGGAACAACTGAAATACATGTCACAAAAAATCATGGGGTTAGTTAAACAAGGCTCATTTAAAAACTATGCATAAAAAATGAAGCGAAGGTTGAAATTGCCACAAGAATGTAATGATAAAGAGCTATTATGAACCTTCATTTCCTTTAGGTCGTCGTTGCTCAAGAGGATCCCTATGTGTTGCATGTTTTACTCCAACTGTGCGACCTCCAACAGATGAACCGTGTTTCAACTCAATGGCACGGTTAGCATCTTCAGTCACAGTGCTGTAATTGACAAACAAAAAAAGAAGTATAAGAGAAGCTTATTTACATATACGAGACATCGAGGGGATATTGCATTGCATCGAACAAGCTATATAGTAATCTTTGCTTACACCCTGAAATTATATGTTTTATATTAGGAATTTGAAGAAAATAGGAGAATTAGTACATGAAGAGCAATATATTCTAAACTTTAAGGTGAAAGAAAACAGCCCAACAACTATAATCAGTATATTGTGACTTCACCTGAGCAATGAGGTCAAACTCGTCCAACACAAATATTACTGTCTTGTGTGCTAATCTACGTTCTCTGAAATGAAGATCGTTATTAAGTTAGAACACTATGTCATCTGCTGAATTTGGAATCAATAAAAGTATTTCCTCCATCTCATTTAAATAGAAATGCTTGATTGTTCCCGTATTCTAAAGGTTACAATTCAACCAAATATGTTCTATGATAGAGAAGCAGGCACCATGTCAACATCATGAGCTCTTTGTAATGATAAAAATGGCAAGTAAACAGTTTTAAAACTAAATGTTGTAATTGTCATGGGGAGTTGGGGACACCCTAAAGCTTATGGGGTTGGGGTTATATATTTACAGAAAAATACACAAAAGGAGAATGTAATTCAAATAAAAACTGACTATAATATGGCAGTCACCACAGACCACGGACCCCATAAAAGGGTTCCGCCCGTGTAATATTTTGGTGCCGTCGGGGTCTCACAACAAGATTACCAAAATCTTACCAAAGTCAACCAAATCCATCCAAGATTGTGTAAGATATGTAGAGTCCAAATATACACAAAATATCTAGTGAAATCCTCTAGAGATTTCAATGTTGCGCCACATGATGTCATATGTTGTTTTCTATTTTTAGAAATATGTTAAATGTAAATACATATGTAATATTTTGTTTTAAGAAACCAAAACATGCTTGATCTAAAATGTTAACATACATTATGGTTTAGAGGCATATCAAAAAATGTGATTAATCAAAATATAAATGCTTGAGTGATGAACATATCCTCGGGTGACGAAAAATCCTCGATACATCAACAACCGAACTTAAACCCAAATCGACTGTAGTGTTACCCGCTTTCTACCCAAAACAAACAAGCCACATGGGTTTTCGAATTCCTTGTGGTAGTGTAACAATTAATTATGATTCAGTAATTAAACCATCAGTTTTAGACTATGAGCAACGAGAAATCCTCATCGTCATCGTCATCATCATCAACAACCATCGAACCGACACTTTACCCGATCCAGAACCCTATCCACACCAACAGTTAATAGTTGTTTGGTAAATTCATTGGGGGTGATTTGAGTATCAAAATCGAAATTGAAACAATGAGAACGAAGGTGCTTCATAATCACCAAATGGGTTCTCAGAAGGGTTAAATGTGTATCCATGTGGTTTAGAGATCAATCAAGGGTTCACGAAAGGGTCAAGATCTTATCCAGATGGTTCATAATTCGCGAGAAGGCCAAGGTTGCATCTGGAAGGTCATATATAAGGTCCATGGTTACATGAAAGTGCAAATAAATAAACCACTTTTATTTAAAACTTGGGGCCAAAGTGTGAAGAAACAAAACTTAAATAAAGTAACCACTTTGAAATTAATTGCTCAAACCCGCCAAAACCTCACTCTTGACGCCCGATTCGATCTCCAACCGTTCATTTCGTCAATTTTCACCCGATTCAAATCATTCACTCAACTCGTTGTGTTCTCCGTATTGACTATACATCCTTTACTAGCATAAACAAAAAGTAGTTCAATTCGGGGAAATTCGAAATCCAGGATCCAAACAATGACATTAGCAAAATCTGTGAGGGCAAACCTTCTATTTAGCTATGACGTCGGCCTCGTTGCGGGCTTTCTGACAAGATATCATGGGACCCTCAAATCCAAACGGACCAAAAGTTACAGTCCTTTTGAGTTGAGCCGTTTGCTCCATCCAAGAACCTGCTAACTCTTCACCGCATTAGAGAAGAAAGAATTAAAGACTATATGTAGTTTGACTTTTTGAAAGTCAATTTTCATAGTTATTGCAGTTGCAACTTCAATTCTTTTGGCGATGAAATAGGCTGTTATGGTAGTGTTTTCCATTCACTTGTGACTACGCGTTCTAACATAATAAGTGACAATCTTATTTCACCTTTAAGATATACACCAGTTACTTTAACTTACTGAATATATCTTTTATGTTTCATCACCAATTCAATTTATAAACCGAATCACGGTTTACTAACCAATTGACTAAATTCAAAACTATTGAAGAATTTTCTTTATATGCAATGAATTTTCTATTAGTGATATTTTAACATCTGAATCGTTAATAATGGAAATACAATGGGTGCATGTGTAAGCTGTAGCTAAACTTAGCGTTGTTGCCAAAGTGAAAAACTACGACTTTTGAATAAGATATCAACTTCATTCTTCTCCCGGGTCATTCTTCTTGACCCGTTTTCAACCCAAGTATAATCCGAATAATAACTGAAACAAAATTGGAGGTCATGTTTGATCAACAACCACCAATATTGCATAAACTGAATTCTAGTATGAAAACCTCAGTGAAATTTGATGAAAGTTGTAGACTCAAAAGTCAAATAGTTTATGCTGGATGATTCCATCCACATGTAGAGCTTATTTATGTGAATCAAAATCTTATATATGATATTACATCACTAATAACACTTTCTTAAGTTATTTTTAGCATGATCATCTCCAACCTTTTATCATAGTCCCACTATTTTCATCAGTTTGACTTTCTGAAAAAGTCAACTGTGTTTATTCTGCTCCATGAATTAAAATAAAGTTCACATTCTTTTTTTATTTAAAGTAATGAGTACTAGTACAGCATCCAAGTTGGGATTATAGCTTTGATCTAACAGTGTATACAACAAAAAAGTGTTAATACTGTAAGGTAAAATGACAATCATACGTCGAAACACTTCATTACAAACAATAGTATGCCGGAGAAAATTATCAATGACCAAAACGTATAAAGCCAAAATCACTTGAAAATAATCAACAATAAACAATGGTGCGGTAATGTAACGGGATGCAGGGTCTAATACTATCAGTTTTAAAGTATTAGTTTTAGGTTATAAAAATTTGTTTGACCTTTGCCCAATAAAGATTGAAACAGGGCTACAAAGTTTAATAAATCCATCTGTTAATGAGTTTGGAGGTACAAGTGTTTAACATAATAGTCCCTTTAAAAACTGGTTTATGTCAGATCATCTGTTAATGAATTCATTTTGACGTCCAAACTCATGTCAAAATCACATCTTTTTCATCAGTTGACTTCTCAACAAGTCAGCTTTGTTGCATGAAACCAGTTCCATGTACTGTAACAAAGAAGGTGAGTTTTTAGCAACAAAGCTTGGTGTCATGTTCTGTACGTGTATATGGTCAATACGGACGTGGTTCTAATTATAAGCAATGTTTTGTGTTACTTCAATTTTACCATGTCAAACTATTGTCCAAATTGTACATTCTACAGTTTGTAGTCTAAAAGACAACATATGACTACTCATTGGCTTTCAAAAATACAAACACTTGATGCCATGATAATTTCTTATCACTGAAATATGTTTGCCGGTTCAATTTCATAAAAATCTGAGCAAAATTTGATGAAAGGCAACAGTTTGACTAAAAAGTCAAATGCTTTTATGTTTAATGATTTCATCCAAATGTAGAGCTTACTTATGTGAAACAAAACTTGTATATGATCATATATAGCTGATGTGCTATTTCATCATGCTTTTAATATTTATAAAACTTGAATAACTTAGGATAGACACATACTAACGGGCATAGTACCCGATCAGATGTAGTAAAGCCTTAGGAAAATCCGAGTATAGTCCCAAGAGAACTGTGACCTTGAAAGAACTAAGATGATTAGATAAAACATAGGTAATATATGGGTAGACAAAGCTGATATAATCCTTAGGTGTGCAATTATTCTACTTACACAGACACCAAAAATTTAGGTAAAAGAGAAAGATAAACGAAGCTTAATAAAGAAAACAAATATGAATTGAATCCCTATACCAAGATTCAATATAGTGGTTAAGTATGACCAGACTCCTTTGGTCGATTCGTCATGGCCTATGGTTCTTAGATTCCTCACCAAGATGAACAGGTCACCCAGGATCATTCGGCAACCTAATAGCAGTCATTAAGCACCATATCTACTAGATCTAGACAGTGGGAACCCGGCCGTTAGGAACTTAGATTCCCCCTAACCTCTTAAGTACCTCCAATTGATAAGTGATCCTTTGGTCGATTCGCACACGAAGAGTGGTCGTACTATGGCCAATTCCTCCCATACTTTGCTATCTATCAGACTAGGGTCAGTAGGTCATATCTCCCAGCCCTTTAGATACTACCAAGCTTATAATACTACCAAGGCTAGCGATCTATGAAAAAACTAGCAAATGTCTATAAAGAATTATAGAGAATAACAATAACATAAATGAAAACTTTAATTAATATCATGAATTCATAATATAAGATCTAGCAAAATATAAAAAGAATCCAAACTCGAATACGAAGAAAATCGTAGACGAGAACTTCGTTATTCATGCTCCTAAACCATGCTTCTTCTTCTGTGTTTTGATCTCCCCAAACCCTAGAAGGTTTGGGAAAGGAGAGATATCCAATACTGATGAAATCATCGACTGTATATAGGCTTCAAAATAGTTACAGCGTAACCTTATTAGATAGTTACGCCGTAACTTCCTTTAATCTTCAGTGCTTATCCATTGGCTAAGTTACGCCGTAGTCTTTGTAAACAGTAGTTACGACGTATCCTTCTCTGAGGGTTACGCTGGAGTCTTCGAAATCTCTAGTTGCGTCGTAACTTCATTACTTGGTTACGCCGTAATTACGAGAAAGTTGAATCAATAGTTCTAGAAAACGTCCGGTTGCAGTTTTCTTACTTCGAATGCGTCCTGAAATGAAATAACAAGGAATAAGGATGTTTCTACTAATAATATAATCAAAATGTGATGATAAAGGGGGAAATTAATGCTTAGAAACTCAGGACTATTTGATGTTATCAATAGCTTATAACACTTTCTTAAGTTTATTATTTACATGAAAAGACTAGCGTAACTTCCTTTAATCTTACGTGCTTATCCATTGGCTACGGCGTAACTTAATTTAGTGTTACACCGTAGCTGCTATAATCCAGTGTAAATATTTGTTACGGCGTAGCCTAAGCTGATAGTTACGCCATAGTCTTTGTAAACAGTAGTTAAAACGTAGCCTTCTCTGAGGGTTACGCCGGAGTCTTTGAAATCTCTAGTTGCGTCGTAACTTAATTACTTGGTTACGTCGTAATTACGAGAAAGTTGAATAAGTAGTTCTAGAAAACGTCCAGTTGCAGTTTCCTTACTTCGAATGCGTCCTGAAATGAAATAACAAGGAATAAGGATGTTTCTACTAATAATATAATCAAAATGTCATGATAAAGGGGGAAATTAATGCTTAGAAACTCAGGACTATTTGATGTTATCAAATATCCCCCCACTTAAAGTCTACTTGCCCTCAAGTAGACTAATATAAGACTGTAAAAGATACATCCATGACGAATGCGCAGTTATGAAATCCATACTAGAATATTAATAAGAACCGAACACCTCACGAAATGGGAACGAAAACACTCTCACTCATCCTATTCTAAGTGTTAATTTCAGGGTGATCACTTAATTGCACGGACATAGTAAGTATTCTATCATAAGCTTGGTAGTTACAGACAACTCCACCACTAGAGCTAAGGTTAAGACAAATTTTAGAAAGAAATGTTGGGTTGAGTTTCAAAGGCTTAAGGGGTGGTGTCATTACTAACGTGTCATGGCGAAGTGGACAAAATCAATGATACATGACCAAATCCATGGCAAAGACATCAAGGATTGCTCGCTGCATCACCTAGACACACTTCACGACAAAAAGGGTAAGGAAAGGCATGGGATATTTAATGGGTGAAAAGGAAAAAGAAAACAAATAGTTTTAGCTTAAAACCGAGTTGCCATCATCCAACCAATAATCCAAGGTTGGTCTTCATATGGTCAGTACAAGCCTCCGGAATCCTCCAAAATTGTTCTTGATCTTATTCTTCCAACCTTTGAACGTGATCGAGAAGATTATTTTCAATGCCAATTCATGTAGTGCTTATACATTGTCGCACTATAAACAATCATGCTTCATTTTTTATCTATTTATTTATTTATTTATTTTTATTTTTATTTTTTATTTTTTTTTTGCATATACTACGATATGCTTGAGATACAATGATATATTTCCTCCCACTTGAACTGAGAATAAGGTGATTACTTGCGGTCTTCAGAGATCTTTAGCGAGATGTAGATGATGATATACGCTTCACTATTTAAACCTCAAACTAGGGTGAACAATGGCTTCTAGGTAAAAAGGTAAACCTAAACGGTAGGCTAAGGTGTAAGGTTGTAACAAAAATAATGGTCATGAAATGAAAGGATAGGCTCAAAAGGGTGTAACTAGGGGTATCTTGCACTAAAGATGAGTGCAAAAAATAGGGTTAACACGGGGGTCGAAAAGCCAATGCGACTAATCGATAAACGCACACAAGTGAACACATATAGGCTATTTGGGTGAAATCCTAAAACATTTACTTTTTTCAAATTGCCTTTTCCAAATGTACCAAGCTAACTTGATACACTACTCGTCTATGGTCTCAAAGTGATGTAAAAGCCAAGTTGTAAAGTTTACAATACTATCGGCACACTTAATTTATGGTAGATTTGGGTAAAATGGGGGAAACGGAAAGGCTAAATCTCACCAATAACAATAAGGGTTAAAGTGTGTTCGGTTTTTATGTGATTCTACTTTGGTTTAAAACATGACAAAAAAAATTCAAATAAGCTTAAATTTTTTTTAAAACCAACTAGAAAATATGGGCAAGCAAGCTAAGTAATCATACACTTCATTTCTATTCCTATCCCCACACTTGAAGTGTACAAAGTCCCATTTGTACGAAGAAAAAGGAAAAATAAGATAGAAATGAAAAATAATCAAGAAAGAAATAAACTCCCCTCTCGAATGGTTGCTCAAGATGTCTCACTAAAGGTTGAATGTGGGTCATGGGGTGGCTAATGTGTGTTGAATCGGCCTTAACTAATTGTGTTGTTTCCAAGATTCCCTACTGCAGCAGGGGTTACGGCGTAACTAAATCATAAGGTTACGCCATAACTGTGTCACAGAATCAAAACCTGCACAGCATACCAGGAAAATTCTGTACCCGACGGGTACAATTAACATTAGAACAAGCAAATATCCACATAGTTAAGTTATTACAGACTTGAATTTCAAATAGTTTTAAATTGTTTAAAATTGTTTCATCAAATGGGGAAATCACTCGTCCCCAGGAAGATCATGGTCCATGGAGTGGAATTGAGAAGGATCAAATGGAGTGCTTGCGGTGCTTCCAGGAGTGGCCCCGGGATGCATGTAGGCCACTCCTCCTTGGACGCCAAGATTAGGGACATCGGGTTGGTATACATACTCTGGACCTTCCCACCTGGGGTGACTCAAGTGCATATGCTGCAGCATCTGGCTTGTACGATCCGCATTTCAACGGAAGAAATCCTACTGGGCTTGGTTCACCTGATCCAAAGTACCTGAAAAACCTTCAAACTAGTTACTAAGAGCATAAAGACCCACTTCGAGGGTTTCGATCTCCCCGCTAAAGTGGGTCGACATTCCCTCGAGCCTCTCATCAATAATCTGCAACCTCTCCCCAATATTCACATGTGCCCTTCAACGTCTCCTGGGCACCTGCTCCTCGGCTTCTCCCTCAGCATCACCACCTGTACCACTGGCCTCCCCTTCTTCTCTTCTAGGGGCAGTCCCGGCTAGCTGAATCGCACCATAAACATCCTGGATGCAAATACCAAACTCCACTAGCTTAGGAAGGCCAATCAAATAAGTATCCCTACCAATAGTCAATCGGGCCAAAGCTTCATCGGTCATGAGATCAAAACTCCTAGCCAATCTCCCGATGAAATGTGCCCCTGCAAAGGACTCCTACCAGAAAACCCCTTAGCACCCACAACCATAAACTTAGCCAAATAGTAAGGAACATCAATGGTGTTCCCTCATTCCATTCCCTACATTAGATAGAGATCATCCATGGTCATCTTTTCATTGGCTGAATGCCTTGCTCGAATCGAGCAAGCAAGAAGGCGGTGCAAGTCGCCGAATGGGGCTCCTCACCATAACATACGACGAAGGGCTCCTTGGATTATACCCCTTGAGACAACGATCCGATCAAAATAAGCAGCAAGGTCCTGATTCTCGTCCATTCTTCTCCAGCATGTGTTATAGAATCGGTTAAAAGCCTTAGTCTCCATCTCCTCCTCTGTGTACAAACCCATACGCATGGTAAATTCCCTAAGAGTCAATCTCCTCCAAACACCCCCAAAGAATTCTCTTCATCATTAACAACCTCAGTATCAAACTCCACACTAGCGAGGAATTCACGAACGTATTCCGGAATAACCGGTTTCGTGATCCTAAACAACTTTAACCAAGCAGTGCATGTGAAATCCCCATCAGTACATGAGAACTTGATCTTGCAAAAATTTCTCAATCTCCGACTAGCTTTTCCATTTACCAAAGTGCCGAATGCCTCTAAGTTAAGAGCCTCGGGTTGAATGATATCGTTTGCCATCAATTTCTCATATTCCTCCACGCACAGTTGCCTAATACCATCATTGGGGTGTGCTAAAAACCTAGGCCAGTTCGCGGGGTTGTTTGCTCCTGAAAAACAAGACAAGAAACAGTAAGTGCAGACCATACTAATGTTAAGTTACGGCATAACCATCATAAGAGTTACGCCGTAATTAAAAAAAATCAATGGTTACGGCGTAGCTATGACATACTGCTACGCCGTAATAACAGTAATATAGGTTACGGCGTAACTAAATACCCAGTTACGTCGTAACTTCCCCAGACAATCAGCACCACAGATCATTTGATTACGCTATAGATTATGCCGGAACCATCAATTTTTATAAAGGGTGAAAAGTTTCGATATATTTTTAACCTAATAGTGCTGAGGGACCGCGCCTAACCCACTAAGTTTGTGTTTGACCTAAAACCCTATTTTAATATAGCTAAAACACCCAAATCAACCCGTAGTAATAGAACACGAATCAAAATAACATGGGGACATTATCAAAAATATCAATTAATCATTCCAACATCAAAAATTAATACGAATGGGCAAGATCCCTAAAATATTAAAATAAAACCCTAATTGAAATAATCAAAAGAAATAAATAAAAAAGAGTAAAGATAGGTCTTACCAGCCATGAATATGGATTAGATGAAGTGATATCGATGAAAAATATTCAGAGAGAAAATGTTACTGTTTGTGTGGGCGGTGAAAGTATGTGTAAAACCTAGTTTTTATTTAGAAAGGTTTTTATACCGCTACAATAGTTAGGGCGTAATTAGATAAATTACTTACGCCGTAACTATTATTATTAGATATCTAATAGGTTGTGAAAGGGTTACGTCGTAAACCAATTAAGGGTTACACCGTAATTAATTTTAGTCAAAGGTTAGATTTTTATATATAAATCAAATTATCTAGTGGTTACGTCGTAACTTCTAAGGGAGGTTGCGTCGTAACTAATTAGTCAAAAAGATTTTAATAAAAATTTTAATAAATTGCAATATTGATAAGTCGTAACTAGATGAAATAGTTACACCGTAACTAATAGCGTCAGAATTTTAATAATTTAATATTGTAATAGGAGAGATTAAAAACGTACCTTGTGGAAGGCTCAAATCTCTTAATGAGGTAAATATGAAATACCTTAGATCTTTTCATTAACTGCTCCCCGGCAGCGGCGCCAAAAAACTTATGTGCTATTTCATCCTACTTTTAATATTTGTAAAACTTGAATAACTTAGGATAGACACATACTAACGGGCAGAGTACCCGATCAAATGTAGTAAAGCCTTAGGTAAATCCGAGTATCGTCCCAAGAGAGATGTGACCTTGAAAGAACTAAGATGATTAGATAAAACATAGGTAATATATGGGTAGACAAAGCTGATATAATCCTTAGGTGTGCAATTATTCTACTTACACAGACACCAGAAATTTAGGTAAAAGAGAAAGATAAACGAAGCTTAATAAAGAAAACAAATATGAATTGAATCCCTATACCAAGATTCAATATAGTGGTTAATTATCACCAGACTCCTTTGGTCGATTCGTCATGGCCTATGGTTCTTAGATTCCTCACCAAGATGAACAGGTCACCCGAGATCATTCGGCAACCTAATAGCAGTCATTAAGCACCATATCTACTAGATCTAGACGGTGGGAACCCGGCCATTAGGAACTTAGATTCCCCCTAACCTCTTAAGTACCTCCACTTGATAAGTGATCCTTTGGTCGATTCGCACACGAAGAGTGGTCGTACTATGGCCAATTCCTCTCATACTTTGCTATCTATCGATGGGGTCAGCTTGGTCATATCTCCCAGCCATTTAGATACTACCAAGCTTATAATACTACCAAGGCTAGCGATCTATGAAAAGACTAGCAAATGTCTATAAAGAATTATAGAGAATAACAATAACATAAATGAAAACTTTAATTAATATCATGAATTCATAATATAAGATCTAGAAAAATATAAAAAAAATCCAAACTCGAATACAAAGAAAATCATAGACGAGAACTTCGTTATTCATGCTCCTAAACCATGCTTCTTCTTTTGTGTTTTGATCTCCCCAAACCCTAGAAGGTTTGGGAAAGGAGATATATCCAATACTGATGAAATCATCGACTGTATATAGGCTTCAAAATAGTTACGGCGTAACCTTATTAGATAGTTACACCGTAACTTCCTTTAATCTTCAGTGCTTATCCATTGGCTAAGTTACGCCGTAGTCTTTGTAAACAGTAGTTACGACGTAGCTTTCTTTGAGGGTTACGCTGGAGTCTTCGAAATCTCTAGTTGCGTCGTAACTTCATTACTTGGTTACGCCGTAATTACGAGAAAGTTGAATCAATAGTTCTAGAAAACGTCCAGTTGCAGTTTCCTTACTTCGAATGCGTCCTGAAATAAAATAACAAGGAATAAGATGTTTCTACTAATAATATAATCAAAATGTGATGATAAAGGGGGAAATTAATGCTTAGAAACTCAGGACTATTTGATGTTATCAATAGCTTATAACACTTTCTTAAGTTTATTATTTACATGATCATCTACAGCCTCTTGTAAAATTCTGACCATTTTTATCAAGAACAAAGTTGGACTTTCTAAGAAGTCAACTGTGTTTATTGAACTCCATGAATTAACTTATGTGACTTGAATTTCTTCATTGGTTCTAAGTAATTAGCGCAACATCCGATTAGGGTATTATAGCTTAATCTAACAGTGTATTATATAGTACTAATGTTGAAAGATAAAAGACAATCATAATTTTAAACACTTCTTTACAAATAATCATACTTTGGGAGTGTGGCAGAGAAAACTATCAATGACTAAAACATGAGAATAGATGCAGAGATATGAACTTAATCTAACAGTATTAAAAAGTACCCAAAACGGAACTTAATCTAAGAAGAGAAGATTTTTCAGACATCCAATGGGAGCATTAATTTTTACCAAATCATAACACTTTTCAAGATTTAAGCTTTTAAAATTTGAAGTCAGCCCAAGGTCAAGGGTCCTCAACTTTGAATGACTAAGGTTGAGCTCTTGGAGCTTTAGACTTTCAGCAGGCATATGAAGCTCTACGAAATCATCAGATCTCGAAATAGTCAACTGCTCAAGATTTGGAGCCAACCTAAGGTCAAAGGTCCTCAATTTTGAATACCTGATTGTGAGGAACCTGAGCTTATGAAGAACCTAACATAAGTACAAAAAAACAATTGATAATGGTGCAATGACAAACCAATAGATATATAGGATCATAATGAATCATGAAAAACAACAAATTAACCGTTATTCTACCTTTCCTTCTCCATCTTCCCAAAGTTGAAAAATTTTGCTGCCATACAATTCAAGTTCAACAAGAATTTTTCCTTGAAATGTATTCGGTAAACTCGAAAAAGGAAAACCCCACCATCTCATAAATCGTAAGGAACTTGAAAGGTATTCGCTAACTTTATCAAATTGTTGAACAATATTGCTCTCAGTATAATAATCCTTATAGAGATTCATATAAACAATTTTAAGATCCTTCATTTTTGCTAGACCTTTCATTGCAATTTCAGCACTCAAACCCCACGACCGGAAGTATAGACATTTTGTTGCTTGGGTACCCTGAAATCAAAAAAATAAAACCCCTTAATTTTTGTCGGAACCCTAAATTTCAAAACGCCCAAAATCACTTATCAAATTGATAGTGAATGAAGATGATATAAAATGAATTGAATTATAATTTGATTCGAATTAAAGAATTTTTGACTGATTATTAGAGAGAGAAAGTGAATTTGGTGAAAACTTGTTATGTGTTTTTTATAAGAAAAGTGACGGTAACTTATTATTTTGTCTAATATAATACACTTAAAAAACAATAATATCCTTTTATTAAATGGTCAAATATAGTTATGCTAACGGAGTTAGAAATTTGGACCAAACCCGTGACGGATGTTTCATTTTAGACCAAACCCATAACTTTTTAAAATACTGGAGCAAAAATGAAATATCTAGCAAACCACAAGGAAAAAAATGTGGTTGACTCTCAGTTTTATTAAATAAGAGCAGGAGGTACGGTGGTGCCAAACTTGGTGCCAACGAGTTTGGCGCGACGCCAAGTTTGGCGCACCGTTACCTCTGTCGCGCCAAGAGGCCTCGCGCCAAACTAACACCACATGTTTTTTTTTTTTAAATAGCCATTGCATTTAAAAAATAGAAGTTGATTTCGAAAGTTTCGTAGAGGTACTAAGCTTCTCGTGGTTAAAACTACTAAACTGAAACTTTAGATTAACTGAAAACATGAAATACATAATAACCTTAAACATTAAAACTACAGATGGATCCCTAAAAACAACATAAAAACATAAAATACATAATAAAACTACTAAACACTTAAAAAACGAGTCATCCGAGTCCAAACCATCATCACTTGTTGGCGGAGAATAAAACTCCCCATTAATGTATCGACTCTCCATTATGTCGAAAAAGTTGTCTTGGAGGTACTGAGCCTCCCGTGCTTCTTGCTCACGGCGAGCAGCCTCTTCACGCACTGCTCTTGCAGATCTCCCTGACGTTTTCTTCATCTTGTTCAAACTGCCGGAAGGAAGCCTCACTTAACCCGCTTGGGTGGTTTTGAAAATCCACCTGTGGACTGTTCACAGGTGGACTTGGAACAATTGGGAGGTACGGGATGTTTTCAAACCCCACCGGAAAGACATTTTCTGGTGGTGTTGAGTAAACTTCAAACTCTGGCAGAGTTGGAAAGTTGGTTTCAAAAGTGATCCAGTGCCGGAAAGCTGGTTTCCGGCAACTTCTCTGGGCTGGGGAATTGCTGAGAAAAGTCTTTGCGAGACATTCTTTTTGTGTGTGAATTGTGTTATTTGTGTGTCAAACTAATGCTGGTATGATAGTATATATAGAAAACTTAACCGTTTGAATTTGAATTTAAAATTTAAAATTTGAATTTAACCCTTCAACAGTACCGTTTTTGAATTCAATTTAACGTTTAAATTTGAATTACCCCTACCAACAGTACCGGTTTTGAATTCAATTTAACGTTGAAAACCACCTTATAAATAACATCAACCACCATTTTATTTCACATCTACATCAATCCAAAAAACACACACACAAATGTCTCAAAATTTGAAGTGGAACAAGTCTGAAGAAATCTTGCTTGCGCAAGTTTGGATACAAATTTCGCAAGCTATGGATATGCAAAATAACCGTTCCGAAAATATTTTTTGGAATGACGTTATGCATATGTTCAATAATCAGACAACCGATGACCATCGTACAAAAAATTCAATCACGGGTAAATGGACGAGGATTAACGTCGATTGCAAAAGGTTCAACGCAATTTACAAACAGTTGCAGCGTCGAAGTGCTCAAAATGACCAATCTCATCTCGAAAATGCGAAACTAAGCTTCCAGCAACAATTTGGTAGAAATGAGTTCAAATATGTTCACGTTTGGGAGATTTTGAAAAATTGCCCAAATTGGGATGTCGAAGATTAATTCCAAAGTAGTATGTTATGTTTTTTAAGTTTATTGTTTTTTATTTCTTGTAATGTTTTTTATGAATAAAGTAATTTTAGGATATATTGTTTTAAATTTTATAAAAAATAAAAATAAAAAATTGAGTTTGGCACCAGAAATTCGTGCCAACGATACCCCGAAATGTGGTGCCAAACATTTTCTCGGTGCCAAACTCAAAATCCGCGCGGGCGTGGCTTTGGCACGAGAACGGCACCACACTTTGGCACCACTGTACCCAGTGCTCTTAACCCACAATCGATTATGTTTTTGAGGTTCATCGGGGTGTGACCGACGAACACTGTTCCTTCCCATTTCTTCTAAATGATCATGCATCCCCAATTCCTTATATTCATCAATAAAAAAATTTGTCTTTTTAGAAATAGTTATAAGAGATTTCTGCTCAAGAACTCTTAAACCAATTTTAGCATGGAATCCACGGCTTTCAAGCACTCTAATTGCATCTTCTTCCTTCCAACCTCTAAGTATGCATGCAACATCCAGAAATATTTCTTTTAATCCTGCTCAAGACTATTGTAGCTTAATTCCAATTTTCTCAAAGTTTCCTCCAACGGAATTGTTTTAAGTCTTTCTATGGCATCTTTCCATTCAATTTCATCTTTACCACATAGAAATGAACCCAAAACTTTTATAGTCAATGGAAGACCAGCCGCATAACGTACAACTTGCCTCGATAGCTCTTTGTAACCTTCATTTTCAATCACTCTCCCAAATGCGTACCAATGGAACATGAAAATTGCTTCATCATTCGATAACAAATTGACATCAAGAATCGAGTTCACTCCGTGGGCACGCAGCACTTGCTCATCTCTGGTTGTTATGATGATTGTACTTCCCGGCTTGAACCAATTACGAACAGTTAATGCCTCAAGTTGTTCTATGTGATCCACATCATCTACAACAACTAGAACCTTTCTATTGTGCAAGAACTTTTTCATCATCATTTTCCTGTCAGAAACACTACTTACTCTAATGTTATTATCATTTAGAACATCTGAGAGTACTTGCTTTTGCAAATTCTTCAAACCCGACACAGAGTTTTTTGAAATTTACCTAACATTTTCTACAAAGCTTTGACCCTCAAACTGAACGGATATATGATCAAAAACAGCTCTGGCCAAGGTTGTCTTCCCAATTCCTCCCATGCCCTTGATCCTTATCATGCGAATATCATCAACACTGGTTTCTAAAGATGAAACAAAATCACTTACTCGGGTCTCCATGCCTATAAATTTTCCATCAACATCCAAGTTAATGAAACGCAACTCTAGTGATACTTTTTCAACAATCTTTTGGATAAATTTAGCTTCATGTCTGTATGTAAAATAAGATTCAATATGCTTGTTAAAAATCCTACTTGAACAATCAAATCTAGATAATAACACTTACAATTGTATATAAAGTAATGGTATAGAATCAGCTATCTGTTAGATACTAGATGAATAACAGATAGGCGGGTATAAGGTAAGATTTTTCCGGGTCAAAACAGGTTGGGTCTGCCCGCAAACACTTCCCTTCAACAAAATGCTTTTAAGGTTATATGTATGTCACTACAGAAAAAATGTTAAGGTTGTGAATAAAAAACTGCTTTAAGGTTATATGCATTAAAAATACCTCATGTTAGGATATAAATAGTCATTTACCCATTTGACCCATTTGAGATGAAACATGTTTTTTTGAAAGCCATTAATTATTTATACATTGGAACCATTCAATCGTAGGTAAAAAAGAAGTAAAATCAAAGAATATTGCCTAGATGATGAAGAAATTTACTCACCCATTAGCAATGCTTTTCAACTCAAACCCAGCCAAATCAGATGCTTCTTTCAAAGCCTCTCTCCATTCTCTTGCAGCTTCATCCTCTTTATGCTTTTCAAATGCAATTCCAACTGCCCCAGTTTGTTTGCGTACTTCAGTGGGCTCCACATCATAGAACACGGGGTCTGGCATTCGATAATCTTAACAAGCTCTTCCAAGCACCAAGATGAAGAAGCATAGTTCTTGGAGAATACAATAATGTAAAACTTTGAGTCTTCAATGGCCTTAATAAGCTCATCACTGATCATATTCCCTTGCTTAATATTCTCATCATCCTTGTATGTTTCAATACCTTTTTGCGTAAGAGCATAATAAAGATGATCAACAAAGTTCTTTCGAGTGTCTTCGCCTCTAAAGCTTAAGAAGACATCATACTTGAAGCTGTTTTGAATGGATGAACTTGAAGTGGATGCCATCAAAGTAATAACCGAAAAAAGTATAATATTAAGCTGATCACAAAGAATTTTGGATGAAATGAACAAGCCTAAAGAGGTTATACTAAAAAGGTAGTGTTATCAAAACTTTGTAATGGGACGCGGACACAAAAGAGTCAAAGACTCATTTTTGTATTAATATTCTCACAGATTGTTCAATACATTCATTATTGGAGGCTAAACTGATTACATTACAACGAAATTACCCATTATATTATATTAAGGATGTTGCTACCAAGGATCAATGGTGAATGTGAACGTGATCTTTTTGTGTGGACAAACTTTGGAATTAGATGGGGTCATAAAATACTTTTTGTCCAAACAAACATTAAAAAAGAAGACCATAAGAATGCTATTTTATCTAGGCTTGTTTTATTTAATCATTCACTATTGTAGTAGTTATAACTTAGAAGGCATTCCTTTCCTAGATATTTTAATAATTCCCATATACAGAATCAATTACCAGATATACCTATCCATGTGCTGTATGATAAAGTCTCAAACTTTAACAATTAACGGATAATTATTCTACATGTATTATTGCCGTCAACATATACAAATGTCATATATGCATAAAACTTTCACCAAGTAGTTAAGAATGGAATATAGCGTGTATATTGATATCAGCTATAAACATACTACTCCGTACTAGATAAGGGTTTAGTCCGTACAATAGCAACGTACTTTCAGCTTTGTTCCATTTTAGTACGTGTACTTTTTTTTGTCCCACTTAATGTAACGTACTTTCAGGTTTTGTGCTACTTTAGTACGTGCAAGTTTGATTTACCGGATAATGAACGAAAACAACCTACTTTGTTTGATTTAATTACATGAATGGTCCCTGTGATTTGTGGAGTATCACGAATTTAGTCCTACTTCGTTTTTTTTCGTTTTTTTACGTTTTCGTTTGGTTTTTACGTTTTCGTCTGATTTTTTTCATTTTTTGCTTCTTTTTCGTTTTTTTCTTCGTTTTTACTTTTTTTTCGTTTTTTCGTTTTTGTTTTGTTTTCGTTTGGCTTTTACGTTTCGTCACCGATTTTTCGTTTTCTGCCTGCTTTTTTTTACCTTTTTTTCGTTTTTCTACTTCTTCTTTCGTTTTTTTACTTCTTTTTTCGTTTTTTTACTTTTTTGTTCGTTTTTTTTACGTTTTCGTCTGATTTTTTTTACGTTTTCGTCTGTTTTTTTACATCTTTTCCGTTCTTTTACTTCTTTTTTCGTTTTTTTTTTTCGTTTTTTTATGTTTTTGTTTGGTTTTTTACGTTTTCGTCTTTTTTTTCGTTTTTTACTTTTGTTTTACGTTTTCGTCTGTTTTTTTTTACGTTTTACGCCTTTTTTTACGTTTTTCGTTTTTACGATTTTGTTTTTTCGTTTTAGTTTGTTTTTTCTATGTTTCATCCGTTTTTACGTTTTGTCCAACGAAAACATAAAATACGGATGAAAGCATAAAAAAAAATGCATCTAAAATGTAAAAAGGGACAAAACGTAAAAAACGAAGAAAAACGTGAAAACCAATGATCTAAACATAAAAACGAAGAAAACGTGAAAACAAAAAAGAAAAACGTAAAAAATATTCGAAAACATAAAAACAAGAAAACGTGAAAACGAGGAAATCGTAAAAAAAAAGATGAAAACGTAAAAAAAGGAACGAAAACGTAAAAAACGAAGAAAAACGTAAAAAACCATAGACGAAAACGTTAAAAAGTAGACCAAAACGAAAGAAATCTCAGGAAAACGAAAAAAATCTCAGGAAAACGTAAAAACCCATACGAAAACGTAAAAAATGAAAAAGAAACGTAAAAATGCATTTAAAACGTAAAAACCGCATTTGAAAATGTAAAAAATCTCAGGAAAACTTAAAAAAACATTCGAAAACGTAAAAAACAGCATTGAAAACGTAAAAAACGGAGGAAATCGTAAAAAGAAGATGAAAACGTAAAAAAACGGACAAAAATGACTTTTTATCTGGTAGCCCGTACTTTGAGGTACTAAAGTAGCACAAAACCTAAAGTACGTTGCATTAACTCGGCCATTTATGTGCTAAAAAAAACCACGTAGTCATTTAACCGGTAAAACTCATTTTCTTAACCGGTAGCCTGTACTTTGACGTACTAAAATGGAACAAAACCTGAAAGTACGTTACATTAAGTGGGACAAAAAAAAGTACACGTACTAAAATGGAACAAAGCTGAAAGTACGTTGCTATTGTACGGACTAAACCCTACTAGATAATAAGATGAACTCACCTCAATGACTTTCTATATGATACTTAGTATCCAATTCATAAAGGATGCAATTTGACTTTTTAATAAAGTCAAGTCATTAAGTTGAGATCAATCACCAAAACAAATAACTATATAATCTCATTTTAACAAACAAATTAAATAAAATTATCCCAAACAAACATTAATCAGTTAACCAAATCGATCACCAAAGTAAAGAATTACTTTTACCTTTAGCATTATTATCATCCAGCGACGAAAAGTCCTCAATATCATCATCATCATCATCATCCACAACAACCTAACCCAAATCCACTCTACTGTTACCCGCTTTCCACCCACAACAAACCACATTTTGGGGGGTTTCGAAATCCTTGTGGTAGTGTCGTAATTAATTAATCAATCAATCCATTAGGATTCAGTTATCAAACAATAATAAACTATCAGTTTTAGCCTATCACCAATTATTTCACCTTCAATTAAACAAGAATAAACAAATATTGAATCTATCTGTTAATGAATTTGGTGGTATACGTGTATGACATAAGAGGTCCTTTAACTCTTTCCTTTTCTTCATTTCCCACCCCTTTTATTTATTTTACACTTTTCCCTCTCTTGTTATACTTTCAAATGTGGATAGCTAATAGCTTTACAAGAACAAAGGGTAAAATCTATAAATACTCTAAGTAACTAAAATGACTCATTATGCTTTCTAAAGTTTTAAACCACTCATTATAATCATCTTTTTGGTTAGTTTAGTCATTTCATTCATATTCATATTTTACATTTCAACTCCGGCCAAACACCAATATTTCCGACTGTAAAAACCTAGTTTCCAAAAAAAAAAAAAAAAAAATCATATAACCCATCAAGAAGCTCAATCATAAAACCCACTAATTGCTTTCTGATCACCTTTTAATCTCAAATAATACTACTTTAATTTGCACACTACCAATCTGTTGATAAAAGAAGAAAATAAAAACTAAATTTGTAAAGAAACCATTTTTTTAACAAAGTTTAATTGAAAACAAGTTTGAAACTCAAAAGCAACTATCAACTACTAACTTTAATCAGAACATAAACTAATAGGGAAAATATTAGCTACAATTGCATTGTAGCCAACTCCCAACAATTTATGCTATAATATGTGAGTCTTTGTGGGTCCCTGAATCTTTTTAGTGGGTCCCTGAGCCTTTCCTATGTAATTTATGTGGAAGATTGTAGCCAATTGGCTACAACAATTGTAGCCAAGTTATCCCGAAACTAATATTAAAAGGGAAATTTTGGTAGCAATATGTTCATACAAAAATTTGGCAAAAGGAAAAGATTGAAAAAACTCTAAACATTAGCTACAATGTTTCATATTACAAATCGAGCACGTAGGGTCTGTGGCTATTCGAATATTTTGATCATTGCAAATAAGTGTTTGAATGTTATAATCAATAGAGGGGTTTTGTTCGGATTGATGTTAGGAAGCCTTGATTGTATTAGTTTTGTTGTATAATCCCACATATTTTTATAATTGAATTTTTAGGGTTTCTATCATTCGAAAAAAGTGATTTGTGAGTTGAAGTATTGGTTGGCTGAAAATAGATTATGGGATGTATTTGTTTTTGTGTATTATTGCTTGAAAGACTCAGCTTCGGCTTGGCGGTGGGAAATTGGGTTTTTAGTGTGTGATGGTCGGAAGTGGTGGTTGTGTTGGCTGTGGGAGGTGGTGGTGATGGCTGGTGAAGAAGAAAAAGGGTACAAAAGTCTTTTTGCGTATTAGTTAAGCATAATTAGGGGGTGTTTGTTTTTCTTTTTAGACTAAGAAGTTTATAAATATATGTGAGGGCCACGTCTATACGAGCATATGTGAGGGCCACGTCTATTGAGGAGGAGTTAATATTTCATGCCTTGTGGATATAGGGGAAGTAAGAGAAAATAAGTGAGTCCTACTTAAAAAGAAATATTATTAAATTATTTGTAGACCCAATCCTTTAGCTAAAGGTATAAAGATTCATCCCCTGAGTCTATTTTTTTTTTTTTTTTTTTTTTTTTGAACATCCCCTGAGTCATTCTTTTTAAGCATAACTAGTTTAAGACCCGTGTAACACACGGATTGTTTAAATTTATCTTGTTTCGACATTTGTTTCTAGTTAGCGAAGAAAGATGATGTATAATGTTTGTACAATATGAATAATAAGCCGATAACCACTTCATATAAGTCTTTACATGCACCACAAATAAAATGACATAAACTCCTAACAACAGTCAAATCGATGCAATTCTCTAAAATTTTAAACACAATATCATAAATTGCTCAATAAAGTTTCTCCAAGAAATGATACATATATGTTGCCCAAAATAAAGGGTATAAACTTTAAGTGTCAAGTCATATTCGAAGCCAAAAAATAGCACAAACAACTTTTTTTCTTCAGTATCAACCCATCTATTTCCCGTGTTCACTAAACCTCAAACGTTTTCCAAATGTACCCTTGAAATAAGAAAGGAACCAAGTTTAAAGTTGAGCATTTGTTTGATCCAAATACCATGTATTTGTAAGATAAGGTTGACGGCAATATTATGGCATGTCTAACTCCCAAATGAGTTTCTAGTAAAAGAAACTTGGCTACAAACTCGTGTTATGCATGAACCTGGTGCATATGATACCCTTTGCATGCTACATCTCCATTTGGGCTAATGATACAAACAATCCACGTGAACAACCACTATTTTATAATTAAAAAAAAAAATCCATAAACAACTTAGGAAAGGTATAAAGATTCATCCCCTGAGTCATTCTTTTTAAGATTCATCCCTTGAGTCATTCTTTTTGTGGACCCAATCCCTTAGCTAAAGATATAAAGATTCATCCCCCGAGTCATTCTTTTTAAGCATAATAAGTGATTTAAAAATTCAGAAAGCATAATGAGTCATATAGTTGGTACATAGATTATTTACAGATTTTACCCAAACATCTAAACAACTTCTCTGGCTTTGACAAACCGTGTATTTTTTTTTAAAACTTGTGGAAGACTAGAAGGGGGGTTGAATAGTTTACCGATTAAAAACTTTCTTTTGAAACTTATTGAAAGATCAATTGGTTTGATCTTAGATATGTTAGTGAATAATAAACAATATGCAAGCAATATATATAAAGAGTAAATAATGAAAGAAACAATCAAACCACGAAAAGTTGTTTATAGTGGTTCGGTCTACAAGGACTCTTTTTCCTTGCCTTACTCCACTCCCCGAGTCTCACACTCGAGAGTTTAACTTCACTAGCCAACAAGCTCCTTTCACCGGCGGAGAAACCTTTACACTTCGCTTACACACTATTTCCGACACTAAGCTAGATGTCGAGTTCTTTTCCAAGGGTACAACCACTCCCACACACAATATATTTTAAGGACTAAAATACTAACCACTCACAATCACACGTTTATGATGGTTTGGTACAACAATGATGTATGAACAAGACTAGATCATACAACAACAAAACAAACAAGACTTCCAACTATTCGTTGAAGCTTGAATATGCCTTGATCTTCTTTGCAAAAGAGATCACTATAATGATATGAAACTGAGTTAGAAATAATTGAGAGAAGGAATGTATGTGATTATGCTAGAAAGGGATGAGAAAACAACTTGGTTTGGCTTGTTATTTATAGCCAAAATGAACCGCAGTCACCACGGACCACGAACCCCATAAAAGGGTTCCACCAGTGTAATATTTTGGTGCCGCCGGGGTCTCACAGCAAGATTACCAAAATCTTACCAAAGTCAACCAAATCCATCCAAGATTGTGTAAGATATTTAGAGTCTAAATATACACAAAATATCTAGTGAAATCCTCTAGAGATTTCAATGATGCACCACATGATGTCATATGTTGTTTTCTATTTTTAGAAATATGTTAAATGTAAATACATATGTAATGTTTTGTTTTAAAAACCAAAACATGCTTGATCTAAAAATATTAACATACATTATGGTTTAGAGGAATATCAAAAAATGTGATTAATCAAAATGTAAATGCTTGAGTGATGAAGATATCCTCGGGTGACGAAAAATCCTTGATACATCAACAACCGAACTTAAACCCAAATCCACTGTAGTGTTACCCGCTTTCTACCCAAAACAAACAAGCCACATTTTGGGGGTTTTCGAATTCCTTGTGGTAGTGTAGCAATTAATTATGATTCAGTAATTAAACCATCAGTTTTAGCCTATGAGCAACGAGAAATCCTCATCGTCATCGTCATCATCATCAACAACCATCGAACCAAAACCCAAACCCGAATCCGAACCCGATCTCAAATCCACTTTGCCTGATCCAGAACCCTATCCACACCAACAGTTAATAGTTGTTTGGTAAATTCATTTGGGGGTGATTTGAGTATCAAAATCGAAATTGAAACAATGAGAATGAAGGTGCTTCATAATCACCAAATGGGTTCGCAGAAGGGTTAAATGCGTATCCATGTGGTTCAGAGATCAATCAAGGGTTCACGAAAGGGTCAAGATCTTATCCAGATGGTTCATAATTTGCGAGAAGGCCAAGGTTGCATCTGGAAGGTCATATATAAGGTCCACGGTTACATGAAAGTGCAAATAAATAAACCACTTTTATTTAAAACTTGGGGCCAAAGTGTGAAGAAACAAAACTTAAATAAAGTAACCACTTTGAAATTAATTGCTCAAACCCGCCAAAACCTCACTCTTGACGCCTCGATTCGATCTCCAAACCTCATTTCGTCAATTTTTCCGATTCAACTCACTCACTCAACTCGTTGTGTTCTCCGTATCGACTATACATCCTTTACTAGCATAAACAAAAGTAGCTCAATTCCGGAAATTAAATCGGGATCCAAACAACGACATTAGCAAAATCTGCCGTGGTAAACCTTCTATTTAGCTATGACGTCAGCCTCGTTGCGGGCTTTCTGACAAGATATCAAGGGACCCTCAAATCTAAACGTACCCTCAAATCTAAACGGACCAAAAGTTACAGTCCTTTTAAGTTGAGCCGTTTGCTCCATCCAAGAACCTGCTAACTCTTCACCACATTAGTGAAGAAAGAATTAAAGACTATATGTAGTTTGACTTTTTGAAAGTCAATTTTCATAGTTATTGCAGTTGCAACTTCAATTGTTTTGGCGATGAAATAGGCTGTTATGGTAGTGTTTTCCATTCACTTGTGACTACGCGTTCTACCATAATAAGTGACAATCTTATTTCACCTTTAAGATATACACCAGTTACTTTAACTTACTGAATATATCTTTTATGTTTCATCACCAATTCAATTTATAGACCGAATCACAGTTTACTAACCAATTGACTAAATTCAAAACTATCGAAGAATTTTATTTATATGCAATGAATTTTCTATTAGTGATGTTTTAACATCTGAATCGTTAATAATGGAAGTACAATGGGTGCATGTGTAAGCTGTAGCTAAACTTAGCGTTGTTGCCAAAGTGAAAAACTACGACTTTCGAATAAGATATCAACTTCATTCTTCCGTCATTCTTTCGACCCGTTTTCAACCCAAGTATAATCCAATAATAATGAAATCAAATTGGAGGTCATGTTTGATCAACAACCACCAATATTGCATAAACTGGATTCTAGTATGAAAACCTCAGTGAAATTTGATGAAAGCCGTAGACTCAAAAGTCAAATAGTTTATGCCGGATGATTCCATCCACATGTAGAGCTTATTTATGTGAATCAAAATCTTATATATGATATTACATCACTAATAACACTTTCTTAAGTTATTTTTAGCATGATCATCTCCAACCTTTTATCATAGTCCCACTATTTTCATCAGTTTGACTTACTAAACAAGTCAACTGTGTTTATTCAGCTCCATGAATCAAAATAAAGTTCAAATTCTTTATTGATCTGAAGTAATAAGTACTAGTACAGCATCCAAGTTAAGATTATAGCTTGATCTAACAGTGTATACATTAAAAACTACTAATACAGAAAGGTAAAGTGACAATCATATGTTGAAACACTTCTTTACAAACAATCGTACTTTTGGAAGTATACTGGAGAAATTCATCAATGACCAAAACATATAAAGCCAAAATCACTTGAAAATAATCAACAATAAGCAATGGTGCGGTAATGTGATGGGATGCAGGCCGCATGAAAACTATCAGTTTTAAAGTATAAAAGTATCAGTTTTAGCTTATAAACAATTATTTGACCTTTGCCCAATAAAGATTGAAACAGGGCTTCAAAGTTTAATAAATCCATCTGTTAATGATTTTGGAGGTACAAGTGTTTAACATAATAGGCCCTTTAAAACTGGTTTATGTCAGGTCATCTGTTAATGAATTCATTTTGACATCCAAACTCATGTCAAAATCACATATTTTTCATCAGTTGACTTTCTCAACAAGTCAGCTTTGTTGCATGAAACCAGTTCCATGTACTGTACAAAGAAGGTGAGTTTTTAGCAACAAAGCTTGGTGTCATGTTCTGTACGTGTATATGGTCAATACGGTCGTGGTTCTAATTATAAGCAACGTTCTGTGTTACTTCAATTTCACCATGTCAAACTATTGTCCGAATTGTACATTCTACAGTTTGTAGTCTAAAAGACAACAAATGACTACTCAATGGCTTTCAAAAATACAAACAGTTGATGCCCTGATAATTTCTTATAACTGAAATATGTTTGTCGGTTCAAATTCATAAAAATCTCAGCAAAATTTTATGAAAGGCAACAGTTTGACTAAAAAGTCAAATGCTTTTATGTTTAATGATTTCATCCAAATGTAGAGCTTACTTATGTGAAACAAAACTTGTATATGATCATATATAGCTTATAACACTTTCTTAAGTTTATTATTTACAGGATCATCTACAGCCTCATGTAAAATTCAGACCATTTTTATCAAGAACAAAGTTGGACTTTCTAAGAAGTCAACTGTGTTTATTGAACTCCATGAATTAACTTATCTGACTTGAATTTCTTCATTGGTTCTAAGTAATTAGTGCAACATCCGATTAGGGTATTATAGCTTAATCTAACAGTGTATTATATAGTACTAATGTTGAAAGATAAAAGACAATCATAATTTTAAACACTTCTTTACAAATAATCATACTTTGGGAGTGTGCCAGAGAAAACTATCAATGGCCAAAACATGAGAATAGATGCAGAGATATGAGCTTAATCTAACAGTGTATTAAAAGTACTAAAACGGAAATATCTAATACAATAATATGAGCTTTAGATCAAGTTGAAACAAAATATTACAAAAATGTAAAATCTTTATGATAAACCATACCCTATTGAATCTATTCGAGTTGAGAAATTGCTTAATGACTTACCCGATAGGAGTTCACTTGGTTAACAGTTATGCACTGATTGACGAAGGCTTCCTGCTGATCGGACCTCCTAACAGCAAAAAATGGATTGTTAAAATCATGGTAAAACACACAAATTGCAGAAACAATGAATATTTCCATAATCAATTTAAAATTTCAAAATAAAGTACCTGTTAAAATAGCTCTTCATGTATTGGCTCCTTTGGCATGTGTTAGTATGGGTTATATTATATGTAGCAGACTATTTTATTATCATCAGAGCAGAAAAAATAAACCATTTCATCATCATCATCATCAGAGTCAATATGATTGTAATGTAGTTCATCAGCATCAGAGGTTCTTCGTCTCTTGAGTAATAAACCATATGTATCAATAAGCCGCATCGACCCAACAATACGCAGACCTCTCAACTGGAAAATGCTCTGTGGAAGACGGGTTATGCCTGTACCTACTATGTTTAACTCTTTCAAACCTTCTAAGCATCCAATATCCTCAGGCAATTCAACAACTCGAATGCAACCGCGGAGATGTAACTTGTTTATACATTTCATCTCACAAATGCTGTCTGGAATATCTTGTAAAAGTTTACAGTTGGTTAAGATTAGCTTCTCTAAAGATTCTAACCGGCCAAGATCATCAGGTAACTTCTCAAGAAGTAAACATGACTTCAGCTCGAGAGATTTGATATGTTTCAACATAAAAATGCTCTGTGGAAGACGGGTTATGGCTGTATTTCCTATGTTTAACTCTTTCAAACCTTCTAAGCATCCAATATCATCGGGTAACTTCTCAAGAAATAAGCATGAATTAAGTTTGAGAGATTTGAGATGTTTCAACATACAAATGCTGTCTGGAAGATTTTTAATCTCTGTAGATGAAAAAGTCAGCTCCTCTAGACATTCTAACTGGTCAAGGTCCCGGGGTGCTTCTATAATACTGCCTTCAAGTGTAAGCTTTCTTATACATTGTAAACTACAAATGCTTCTTGAAAAACTCTCAAGGTTTGTACAAGCACACAGACCTATGGAAATAAGCCTTTCAAGATTTCCAAACGATGAAGCGGGATCTTCTTTATAATAACATGAAAACTGAAACTTAGGTGAATCATTGTCGGAGTGCAAAGGGCAAACATCTGTGGGTTCTGCAATCAGATGTAACTCAGATAAAGAATCAGCCTTAGCTCGTTGAGACCATTTGTCAAACACAAAAGACTGGAACCTCCCACAATCACTTAAGTCTAAGAAGTCAAGCTTTTTCAGACATCCAATGGCAGCATTAATTTCTACCAAATCACAACAATTTTCAAGATTTAACCTTTTGAGATTTGGAGTGAGTCCAAGGTCAAGGGTCCTCAACTTTGAATGACGGAGGTCGAGCTCTTGGAGCTTTAGACTTTCATAAGGCACTTCAAGTTCCACCAAATCACGACAGTCCCGGAGTATTAGTTTCTCAAGATTCGGAGTACTCCTGAGGTGAAGGTGTGTCAGCTTTGAATCAGTGATGTCAAGATATTGGAGCTTTGGATGATGATCAGCAGGTATATGAAGCTCTACGAAATCATCACAACAGCCAATAGTCAACTGCTCAAGATTTGGAGCCAACCTAAGGTCAACGGACTGTAATTTTGAACACCAATAGAAGGTGAGGAACCTGAGCTTATGAAGAACCTGACATAAGTACAAAAAACAATTAATATTGGTGCAGTAACAAACCAATAGATATATAGGATCATAATGAATCATGAAAAACAACAAATTAACCATTATTCTACCTTTTCTTCTCCATCTTCCCAAAGTTGAACAATCTTGCTGTAATATAATTCAAGTTGAACAAGATGTTTTCCTTGAAATGTATTCGGTAAACTCGAAAAAGGAAATCCACCCCATTTCATAAATCGTAAGGAATTTGGAAGGTATTCGCTAGCTTTATCAAATTGAACAATATTCCTCTCAGTATGATAATCCTTATAGAGATTCATATAAACAAATCTAAGATCCTTCATTTTTGCTAGACCTTTTACTGCAATTTCAGCACTGAAACCCGCTGGTGACCGGAAGGATAGACATTTAGTTGCTTGGGTTCCCTGAAATCGAATAAAGAAAAGCCCTTAATTTTTGTTGGAACCCTAAATTTCAAAACGCCCAAAATCTCTGAAAATATTATCAAATAGAGAGTGAATGAAGATGATATAAAATGAATTGAATGATAATTTGATTCGAATTTTTGAATTAATTTAGAGAGACACAAAGAGGAATTGTTAATGTGTTTTTTATAAGAAAAGTGACAGTCAAATATAGTCAAACTAACAGAGTTTGGAATTTGGACCAAGCCCATGACGGATGTTTCATTTTAGACTAAACCCGAAAATTTTCAAACTATTGGACCAAAAATGAAATATCTAGAAAACCATATGGACCAATATATACTCTCAATTCTTACCATGTCATTAGTCAATATATACTCAATTTCCTCATCGACCCACAATCGGCTATGTCTTTGAGGTTCATCGGGGTGTGACCAACGAACAATATTCCTTCCCATTTCTTCTAAATGGTCATGCATCCACAATTCCTCATCATCACTATAAGTTATAAGAGATTTTTGCTCAAGAACTCTTAAACCAACTTTAGCACGAAATCCACGGCTTTCAAGCACTCTAACTGCATATTCTTTGTAAAAACCTTTTAGTATGCATGCAACATCTAAAAATATTTCTTGGTAATCATCCTCTAGACCATCAAAGCTTATTTCCAATCTTTCCATAGTTGCCTTTAATGGAATTTTTTTTAGTCTTTCTATAGCATCTACCCAGTAAGGTTCAATTTGACCACAAAGAAACGAACCCAAAACTTTGATCGTTAAGGGAAGCCCATGAGCATATTGTACAACTTATCCTGATAGCTCTTTGTACCCTCGAGTTGGAATCTCTCTTCCAAACGCATACCTACTGAAGAGGCAACCCGCTTCCACTTGAGATAACAAAGTCACACTATGAATCGCTCACTCTTCGGCGCCACTACATTCGCTCATCTCTTGTTGTAATTATAACTTTACTTCCCGGCTTAAACCAATTACGGTCACCGGCTAACGCCAAGCTGGATCTTTATGATCGACGTCATCAAGAACAACAAGTACCTTTCTACCACGCATCATCTTTTGCATCATACTTTTTCCACTAGAAACATTGCTTACTTTAATGTTTTGATCCTTTAAAACATCTGAAAGAACTTGTTTCTGCAACTCCTTTAGACCAGCCAAAGAGGTTTTTGAAACTTCCCCACGCTTTCAATAAAGCTTTCACCTTCGAACTGATTGGATATTTGATCAAATATGGCTCTTGCCAAAGTTGTCTTCCCCGCACCTCCCATCCCCCATATCCCTATCATGCAAACATCATTCACACCTAGCTCTAAAGATGAAACTACTTTGTTTACACGGGTCTCCATGCCTATTAAATTTCCATCAGTGCTCGAATTGATGACACGTAACTCTAGTGAAATCTCTGCAACGATTTTCTGTATGAACTTAGCTTCATGCCTATATGTTAAATAAAGATTCATTTAGCTTGTGAAAATTTCAGAACATTTTTTGAATCTATAATAGTGACATAAATCATATATGAACTAAAGGATGATATAATTGTATATGATATATAATAAATAGTGAATGAGTAACAGATATGTTTGTTACCATTAGGCCTTATGGTGGTGGGCAAACAATTATTTTAGCACATAATAATCTATAATTTTGAATGAAAGAAAAAAGAGTATAGGCAAACCATACACATGATTACATGAACTTTTCATTGTACAACCCAAATTTATAGAGGAAAGGTAAGTTGTGCGTTTGGTATGGCCCTATCGGAATGAGCCTATGGATTTTATTCCGATTCAAGGTGTTTGTTTAGTGGTCCTGGGACTGAATATGTATATCATAGTCATAGATTTATTACTCACTAATTTGGTGTCTATGAAATCCATTTCGTGGGCCCCTCTATTTTTCACTACAAAATTCAAATATCTTTAAACTTTTTCATACCATATTTTGTCATCCAAACATAAACTATCGTAATGATACACCTTTTCATATCAATTGTCATTCTACCTCATACCAAATCCGATAACCATTGTGATTCCTACCAACAAACCAAACGGCCCCTAAGTGTAAGGATGAAAGAGAGAAAAGTAATACCACTCACATTTAAACAGTGACTTGTTAACATGACTTGGTACTTTGGTAGTGTTATCAAAAGTTGATTAACATGATTTGGTTGTGTTATTAATGTAAATTCCATTGCAGAATTTCTAAGAGCATGTGCTATAAACAAATGACCACCACTAACACTTCCTTTTCTACCATTGCCCGACCACAGATTGTTTGTTAAGAAATGACGAAGATAGACGACAAATGACACACACCATATGCTCTAAAGAGGTTGTTTGCTAAAACCATTATAATTTGCATAGATATGATGAAGAAATTTACCCATTAGCAATGCTTTTCAACTCCCAGCCAGCCAAATCAGATGCTTCTTTCAAAGCCTTCCTCCATTTCCCAGCAGCTTCTTCCTCTTTATGTTTTGCAAATGCATCTCCAACTGACCCACTTTGTTTGTGTACTTCAGTAGGCTCCACATCATAGAACACGGGATAAGCAGTGTGCTCGTCCATCGTCTGGCATTCCATAATCTTAACAAGCTCTTCCAAGCACCAAGATGAAGAAGCATAGTTCTTGGAGAAGACGATAATGTAAAATTTTGAGTCTTCAATGGCTTCAATAAGCTCATCACTTATCATTTTCCCTTGCTTAATATTCTCGTCATCTTTGTAAGTTTCAATACCTTTTTGTGTAAGAGCAAAATAAAGATGATCAACAAAGTTCTTTTGAGTGTCTTCGCCTCTAAAGCTTAAAAAGACATCATACTTAAAGCTCTTCTGAATTGAATTAGTCGCCATTGAAAGAGTGTGTTTGTATGTAAAAATTATGCAATGAGAAACAAACTGGTGTTACACGTTTGGGGATAGATCAGAAACTAACAGAAAAACAGATCTGGTCAACGCTAATCTTCAGTTTTTATCCCTTACCTTTTTTCTTCTTATCCACTTCGAGTCCCTTAACTTTTCAGCTAACTAGCTGCAATTGTTATTTAAGATGTAATTAATCCTAACTTACACATAAACCACTCACTACTTTGATAACGAGTACGTCGTGTCCTTGCCAATAACTTTGTCGCCAGTTCAGTTTATCCTTGTGGTGGCGGCTACATTCACAAAGTGAAAGTTTATTGTATGAAAAATTACTTAAACTTCGGTGACGAGTTATTTAAATTTGTAGTGGCTGACTAACCAAGTGACCAAGTTTCTAGTTAGTAACATTAGCGACCTAAGTGGTTTAAGTGACTTGTTTGGCAGCAAACTGAAAGTTGATCAAAGTGTGGCCGAGATGCAAATTAAATTGATCAACTATATATGATTTGATGTGTGTGAATTGGTTAGTAAAAAAAGACAATTTGGTAAAAATGTTCCTAGTAAAGTAAATGTAATTTGTTATTAATAATCTAGGAATCCAAATGATTCATTTTAATTTTAAGGGTTTTGTTAATATATGCTTATCGGGTACATGTTTAGCTTTTTATATATGAAAGGTTTAAATTAATTAATATCAAATTTTTATTTCTTTAAGATAATTTGAGAGTTTAATTAATTTTCATTTAATGTATTTTTTGATTAAAAAGTACTTTTTTTGTTTATTAATTATATCTTACGTTATGTCTAGTGGACACGTGTCGGCAAAGTATGTTTATTTCTTTCAGTGTGAACTTGGTGAAAAAAATATATATGAAGATCCAGTGATCATAAACTTATTAAACTTATTACTTTGCATTTTAGAATATACTTTAGTAAATCGATAAATCCACAAAGTGATCATACCAATCAATACGCTAGTAACTTTATAGTTATCTTTATAGAGACGGTTTTATACTACTTTATAGTTATCTTTATACATAAAATTTTACTAATAGAATCTTTCAGAAAACAAAAGTTTTTTAATTCCCCAAATAATTAACAGATCCTTCTTTCATTATGATACTAGTTATAATACCCGTGCACGCATGGGGTTTTTTCAAATATTTTGATTTAGTGTATCTTTGTATATATGTTTTTATATATTATTATGTTTAGGTGATAATTTTAGAGTGAAAATTATGCTTTGTTATCCCTTGTTGCGTGAGAAGCCCCCAAACCAAATAGTTATGAGTTCAAGTCATACTTGAGAGTTAAGACGCGTGAGGTAGTCTATGGTGTTAATATTGTGAGATAAATAGTTTTTGTTCAATAACATAAAATAAATAGCATGGTGGTTGTTTTTTTTGCATTAAAAAAATCCTAAATTTGTTTATATTGTTGTGGGTGGTTTGCTGTTTTACGAAAATGATGTAGATGATATATATATATTTGACAAGTTTGAACATTCTCACTAAAAAGTATTCTTCTTTTGCACATAATCAAGTGATATTCTTTATGCTATTGATCAATTTGGAACAAAAAGATGTTAGAATGAAAAGTTGCAGTCTATGTACTACAACAGATAACCTAATATATATTCTAATCTTTAAGAATTTGATCAATTTGGAGAGAATAAGTGGAAGGTTGGTTGAGTTCATTTTTTCAAAATTTAAGAATAAGTA
>OU343222.1:28523510-28638841 GCA_910596185.1 Chrysanthemum makinoi | reverse complement strand
CCATCAAAGCTTATTTCCAATCTTTCCATAGTTGCTTTTAATGGGATTTTTTTTAGTCTTTTTATAGCATCGCCCAAAGTAAGGTTCACTTTGACCACAAAGAAACTAACCCAAAACTTTGATCGCTAAGTACACCATATGCCAGCCACCAGTCCCAGATAGCTTTCTACCTCGAAAGGAATCTCTCTTCCAAACGCATACCTACCGAAGAGGTAACCCGCCTCCGCTTGAGATAACAACAAAGTCACATTATGAATCAAGCTCACTCGGGTGGGCTACCAACACCGCTTCTCTCTTTGTTGTAATTATAACTCTACTTCCCCGCTTAAACTAACTAAGGTCAACGGCTAACGCCAAGCTGGTCTTATGATCAACATCATCAAGAACAACAAGTACCTTTCTACCACGATCCTCCTTTGTATCATACTTTTACCGCCGTAAACACTACTTACTTCAATGTTTTGATCCTTTAAACATCCAGCATTGTTCTAACTTTTTAGACCCTCCTAAGAGGTTTTTGAAACTTCGACGCTTTCAATAAAGCTTTCACCTTCGAACTGAATGGATATTTGATCAAATATAGCTCTTGCCAAAGTTGTCTTCCTCTGACCTCCCATCCCCCATATCCCTAGCATGCTTAACATCGCCAATAACCTGATTCTAAGGATGAAATTACTTTTACACGGGTCTCCATGCCTATTAAATCTCCATCACTGTCTGGAATTGATGAAACTTAACTCTACCGAAATCTTTTAACTATTCCTCGTATGAACTTAGCTTCATGCCTACACGTTAAATAAAGATTCAAATTAGCTTGTGAAAATTCCCAACAACTTTTAGATCTTTAATATCATTAATACAATAATACATGAAGTAAATAGTGATATAAGTATTATATATGATTAATATAGTTATATAGGTGAAAAACTTATATGGTTTCATACCACGGATTGTAAGTTTGACAACAAGGTGTTAAAGAATGACAAACTATATGCTCTAAGAGGTTGTGTAACACCCCAACCCGACAAGGGTAAAGATATCACAATACGGTTTCATATCAGAACTTTAAATAATATACAATAGCGGAAGCCTACAAAATAATCAAAAGAAAACATAAATAACTTAATAATCAAAATAAATCTAAGATCTCTATAGTCAAAACTTGCTCCGCTCTACTCTCAACCCGCATCGCCATCCCACAAGATCATCTTGAATGCTTAAACCTCGCACAGAAAAGAAAATGCGGCCGAAGCTTACAAAGCCCAGGAATGTGATATAATGTAACAAAACTAAACAAAAACAGAAATACAAAATTGAAACAAAGAATCGAATAACAAAGTCGTAACGGAATGAGATTCAATGAATCAAGGAGGATTCTCATGGAAACACAATTACACAGAAATCCAGAAGAACAAATAATAAAATAAGAACAAACACATAGCACATTGCTGACACAAATGCAAACACATTTAAATAACCAGACCTTAACTAAATCAGGAAATTCGAGTGCATATAAGCCAAACGAAATATCAAAACTAACAGAAACAATTTCTAGAAAGTAAACATGACATTCAATAATAAAGGATAAGTTACATTTAATAAACTTAACCAAAGGTCATAGCAAATGAAAACAACAAATAACACATAGTAGTCACACATACCAATGAGAACACCTTACAAAAACTATAATTAAATGAACTAGAGGCATAACATAGCAGATAGTAAGTTAACAGGCCAGACATTATAAATTAAACCATTCTCCCAGATCAAACTTTAGTATAAGCAGAATTTAAACATGGCAGGTCACACACATAGACATAAAAACACAAGAGACAAACTATAACTAATTAGACAAAGACATAACATAGCCATTAGCAATTATCAGAACAGATATCATAAGCTAGACCAATTCTCAGATCAAATCTTAACATCCAGAGTTTTTAACACAGGCATCAAACATAAGCAGTATAGATACCCTAACGGATAGGCAAAGTTCAACGCATTAATCAACAAATTATACATACTAAACTTACGAATACTACACTTTCACACTAGCACATTCATCTCACAGATAAACTAATTCACATAACGATAAACTAACATAATATCGAGGATCATGTGAATCATGTTTAAACATATTAATCATATCCTAGCATAGCAGACGGTAGTCTCATAAACATACAAAAGCATAAACACATATAATAACATATAATAAGCCTAGCACATAATTATAAACACTTGAACATACCGAATCATAATCGGAATACTTAAACACGTAAAATAACAGATAAAGATTTAGTTAACTACCACGAGCCCAGAACATATCATATCAAAAGTAACTTTCTTATTCGGAGGGGTGACCTCGGAATACCTTTTATAATATGAGGGAAGACCTCAATAACAAATGGAGTAACCTCCCTTAATTTGTGAAGACGCTTATTGCACACTCGACATCATTCACCGACAAATCATATCTATATAAGATCGATCTAGGATGCATCCATACCCCGGCAGCACGGATAGTGGCCATACTATCAAATAACAAATAACGAAAGGGACGTAGAACATCACTTACTGCCCTAGAGTCATGTCAGAGGTGCATCACTGACACGGACATGGAACCCCATGACTAGTTAATAATATTCGCTCGTGTCAAACTATCTGTCAACAGATTGTCATAAATGACACGATCATAATCAAACACAAAGTTCAACAGATAACATATCGTATAACTCATATCATAAGGTTCATATTCAAATATTCAGGTCGAAATTCATATCACAGTACAAATCGTATTCATAATTAGAAGTTCATAATTAACATAGTAGTTGTTCAACAAATGTGCATATCGAGTCTTCTATAACATATAAGTTCAAATCAGATATTGCATAGTTCAATAAAACAGAAGTTCAGATAAGCAACAGATCAAACAATCAGAAAAGGGTTCATAGCAATGGCATCGGAAACCCTAATATAAAAGCTAACGAAAAGAAAATGTTATAAGGAACCTTTACTGAAAAGGTCAGAATATCTGTACCTTAAAGCAAATGAGAGAAAAGCAACGAACGAGTGAATCACGAAGATATAACGTCGGCTCTCTTCAACTTAATCTACACGGATTAGGATTTATTTAATACTTATTAGCATCATTAAAGTTATAACGGATTCATCGCGACAACATTCTTAGAGTTATAAGTATATTCTCATTTTATAAGCTTCTTATGCATTTGTAAGTGTGTTACCTATTGATATCATATTTTATCTTTCAGTTTCTTAAACTCATATTCGACCGACTTTAGCTTATTTTATAAAATACTTACTTAGCTCAAATGAAATCAAGTAAAATCCCAGGGTTCCCATATGAGTTAAAAGACTCTACAAAAATTGGTGGGTTCTATTTCCATACTAAATGACCTACGGAAAATCATAAGTCCAGACCTGTCCAGAACTCACCCAGATTTACACACACCAAAAGTATGGCCCCAACAAACACACTCACCCTACTCAACACATCAAACCAAAAGCTACAGGTGTCAAACAATATATAAACATCATATCCACCAAAGGAAAAGTTCCAGAACCTCATAGATTAAATACTAAAAATCATTTACTACATTATAAATTTCAACTCAGCAATTCAGATTCAGACACCCTAACTTCAAAAATATAAAAATCATACTTCCAGGTTTGAAAATGACACAAGACTTATATTTCCAGAAAGATATTTCAAAGTACTACAGTTTAGGCTCAAGAATCACCCAAAAATATGCAAGTATCATAAGATAACACCTAGATGAATCCAACCTAAATTTCAGACCCGTTTTCCCAACTTTGACACTTGATCTTGTAAAATTCAAAAATACGACTTAGACAACTCCAAATTCGACCAAACCACTTGGAAAACTTAACTAAGACATAAAATAAACTTTCCCACAAAACCCAGATTATTGCACTTATAAAATTGGATCTATAACACACACAAATTCGACATATGATGCTGTCCAGTTTTAGGGTTTATTAAAACCATTATAATCACATGTTTAGACCATTAATTACACTTAGGGTTTTGGTTTTGCATGTCTTTTACTCGCTTAACACGCCATTCCACAAACTTACATGTTTCGCTACCACATAGGTTTCGCTAATATATTTTACGCAAACCCTAACTCTTCTAATGTATCTTACATATTCCCGTTTGCATGTTATATAAGGTCCGATTCATTATGTAGTTGGTTTCGGTTTCATATGGCTCGACACAAAACATAAGCTTCGGCTAAACAAGACATATTACAACATATTATAAAGTTAGATGTATCAAAGTGAGACGAATAGAACGTGATTATACCTTAGCTCGTTGGGAACAAAGTCTCGACACCAAGGGATTAGGTTCGGGCCAATAGAAAAGAAAAGAGAGAAGAGGCAAACAAAACTAGGGTTCCAAATTGTTTTAATGTGTTGTATATATAGTGGTAGTACAAAATTCGGTTAGGGCTTTAGGGGGTGTGGGCTTCGGCCTCTTGATCCAAACGAACACAACAAACACCCATCTTGGGCTTCTCGGCTCCATTGTCCAACCGAACAAAACACTCGGCCCAAGTGGCTCTCGGCTTGAGTCCATCTCACCAAAACAAACGGCCCAACTTGGTTCACCATTAACGAAAACAAGGCCCAAACTAATGGCCCAACTATTTAGCGAGACGTTTAACTTTTCGTCAGTAACAGATGCCTCGATCACGTACACATATTACTTAAGTTTTAATTATATATAAGTTAAGTTTTTAATTTCGTTAAATGATTATAAATGTCTTGTACGTATTCTATAAATTTCGATTCCAAGGGTATTTTAGTCTTTATTATGCGTTTATATTTTTAGGGTTTTACAGGTTGTTTGCTAAATATACTGAAGAAATTTACTCACCCATTAGCAATGCTTTTCAACTCAAACCCAGCCAAATCAGATGCTTCTTTCAAAGCCTCACTCCATTTTCTTGCAGCTTTTTCATCTTTATGTTTTGCAAATGCATCTCCAACAGCCCCAGTTTGTTTGCGTACTTCAGTGGGCTCCACATCATAGAACACGGGTAAGCAAAGGTGCTCGTCCATCGTTTGGCATTCCATAATCTTAACAAGCTCTTCCAAGCACCAAGATGAAGAAGCATAGCTCTTGGAGAAGATAATAATGTAAAATTTTGAGTCTTCAATGGCCTTAATAAGCTCATCACTGATCATCTTCCCTTGCTTAATATTCTCATCATCCTTATATGTTTCAATACCTTTTTGTGTAAGAGCAAAATAAAGATGATCAACAAAGTTCTTTCGAGTGTCTTCGCCTCTAAAGCTTAAGAAGACATCATACTTAAAGCTCTTTTGAATGGATGAAACTGAAGTAGAAGCCATTAGAAGTATGATTGAAAGAGCTTATGTGAAAAAGTATTTGTGTTTGTGTGGGTAAAGCTGTGGAATATTGATGTTGAGAAACAAAAGCCACTCATATGGTCTTTTGGTCAATGAAAAAAAGAAAGATAAGATTCACTATTTGAACTTTCAAGCAAGTGACCAATACACACACCACCATTTATAAAAGGCTATTGATATTTATGTTTTCACATTTTGCATACTGGCACATGTTTTTTGTTTCTTAATTTTCATATAAATGGTGGTTCAGAAGATCATGAGTTGTTTCATTGATGATATCATAATCATTACATAAATTTTATGTCAGTCACTATTCAAATCATTTAGAATTTGCTACAAACAATGGTTGAAGAATAGTCTGTAAAGTATTAGTTAATTGGTTTTACTAGCATCTTTAGATCAGATGGGAGAGATATGTTGTCTTTCCCACTAAACTAATGAACCACGAGCCACCTATTGATGAATCTTGAAACCACTGAAGACCTAAACTCAAAATAGCGAAAGCATCAGTCTCACACAAACACATTATCAAATAACTTGGGGTCAGTTCCCAAAACTGCAGGTACAACGCCCTAAAATGTTCAGGAATGCACCCACAACGGTTCTTTTGCTTTTTGAAAAGCTGCTAAGAAAAGCACAAGACTTTTCGTCGGAATATTTGCTTACATGAACATTGAGTGCATGACTGTGTTTGATAAAAAAATCACTGTATGCTAACATGACATCCATTTATTACTATAATCGCCATTGAAAAACTATAAAATCTCTTGTAAAAACTAAAAACACTAAACTCAGGTCTAAAGTTTGTTCATTAGTAAAAAAAAGGGCTGGACTACAACTTGAATTTTGAAAAGCTTCCGCTTTCTTTCCTCTATTTTCCAGTACAGAGCAGCCTCAACACTTCTGAAAGTTTTCATTTGTAGATTGATGGAAACTAGGTCAACTGCCTTTGAACAATCCAAATCAGACTCTTAGAGTCTCAACATGATTAGATACGGATATACCAATCACACATTCAAAGCACGATCAACACTCATTTCTTCTTGGTGGTAGTTTTCTTCGCCTTTTTATTTTTAAATCCTCATCCACTCTCCTGTCAAAACAACAGGTATTCTTCAATGATATCTGAAATCAGACTAGCTAAATGGCAAAAGCATCATTATTTAGCTCATATCATATTTATACGCAAAAATAAAAGTTTAAAACGAAGTTTATCAATTTTAAAGCAAAGCAAAGGTGAAAAAGTTGAGAGATATAATTGAGCGGAAGTACCTTTCTATAGTGAATGTAGCAGCTTTGCCGGGTATTTCTTGCCCATTTTTACTGACATAAACCTGTAAGTACAAGAAAATTCTATTTATATCATACAACATAGAAAGAGATGCCAACAAAAAGTAGGGGTGGCAATTTCTAACACGAAACACGACCCAAAACCGCATAATCGAACTAAACTGGTAGGGTCCTGGTCTCAAACAGCTTTCTGGCCATGGGTGTTAAACAGGTTGGAACCACCAACACGTTTGAGCTTATTTATTTTAGATAAATTATGAACATAGTGAGTTAAACAGGTTAAACAAGTCGACCCACCCACCAGTTTAGAAAAACGGGTTAAATAGGCAATGTTCGTGTTAGTGTAAACGGGTTAGGATTGACAAAACTCGACTCAACTACTGAAACTGACCTAAAACGGGTTAAGGTGTTCGACATGCCAATCCAACCCAAACCCGACCCGTATTTGTTTGTAACAGTTGTTTATTGATTTGAAATGACTACACTAACAGAATAAGAACTTTCCAACTTACCCTCTTCCCATCGCCATTTGTGAACCAATGCCCCGTCCCTTGACCATCCGCTTGAGCCCTTCTTTTGCCAGCATCTTTTGTGATTCCTTTCGCAGTATTTGAAAGGTTTTAATGGATATTTAAATAATAGTATGTCCGGATTCGAACTCGAGACTTCGGGATTGCACACATTACGTATGAGAATTGATGTATATAATTAATATAAATAAAATGTTATTATTATTAATTATTAATCACTAAATAAAACATAACGATAGTTAAATGATTAACGAGGTTTGGTTAACGGTCGTTAAATATTAACTAGAAGGACTAGAGATGAAATTACAAGTCGGGAAAGTTCTAGAATTCCTTTGGGAATACTTTGGCCGATCGGTGGGGGTTTCCAAACCCAATCACACACAAACTTGGTCACCAAGATAAGTTAACTATAAATACAAACCCTTGTATTCATTCATAACTAATCTTGGATCACCAATAACCTAAATTTCTCTCCTTCTCCTCTCCTCTTTGTGTGGCCGGTCGAAACACCCTTCCCAAGGGTTTTCGATTTTTGTCTAACTCAAAGATAAAGTATTTGGTTTATTAGTGATTCAAGGAACTAGCTTTTCCACATCAAATCGCTATTAGTACGTGTGTACAAGAACGAAGAGCAAGCACACTTGAGCTTGTATTCCTTGGTGGTCGATTTTTTGGGTGGACGATTTTTGTGAAACCCTTATTTAGGGTTTTGGGTTTTGTTACTTGATCACATAATCGTTTGATTGCTTGAATTGCTAAAAGGTACGCACTTTCTTGTTTGGTTAATTAATTACATATATTATTCCTATTGTCTTCCGCTGCTTTGATGGTGTTATTTGTTTTATGTATAATTGTTGTGAGTATAAATTCCAACAGTGGCATCACGAGCCGTTAATACTATGTAATTAATTACCGAAACACATAAAAATTGAATCTTTATGATTATTTGCATGCTTTTGATGGTTTCTAGGGTTTTGAATTCAAACCCTATTTTTTATATATGGGTCAATTACCCTAATATTTATATAATTAGGTTTTAATTTTGTAAAACTTGTAGAAACCCTAGGATTGCATGCTTATTTTATGTGGTTAATTAATGAATAATTGTTATGTGCCATGTAATATGCGTATCTTGGGTGATAATTGTTATGCGGAATCCATGGTGGAACATGCATGTTTTGCCATGGAGTATTGTTTATTGGTTATTGATTAATTGTTAAGTGATACACACATGTTTTATTTATTTAATAATTATTGAATTGGGGAAGACCTCAATTATAACTAATAAAATTCGTTATGTGCTAATTGGTATACTATTAACTTCGGCTTACGCAATCGACTTGTCGATGTATGTGGCTCATCTACCTTGCGAGATGAAAGTCCTAGTTAATGTATGCATTAATTTACGCCTAGAATTGTTATTAGAGTTTATTGAAATAATTATGCATGTGGCTAATTGTTTTTACATATGTTAAATTGTTTAGTTATATGTTTATATTATTTGAGTGTGTTTAATTTTTATTAAAGTGCTTTTTGTTTATATAAATTGTTGGACATGTTAGTAAGCAAAAAGGGTTTTTTGGAATAGAAAATTAAATAGACTAAATAATGGCGAAACTGATTTGTTATCTAAGAATTATTCTTGAACTTTTAATCGACTGATGCGACTGTACTAAATGGTTAGAACGGCTCACCCACTAGAACAAACTATAAAGGGTTATTTAAGAAGTGAGCACAGTCTCACTGAATGGATGTCTAAGGTTATGCTATGCGCTTGGTCCTCTCCCTCTGTGAGTTCGATCGGAGCTACCTAGTATAACCATTCAATGTACGAAGCATCTTAGTGCAAAGTTGTAAGTTTCTCAACGCATCGATTAAAACTTTGTAGAATTCAATCTTAGCAATTAAAAATCTAATGTAAGTTTTTCGAAAATATTATGTTATAAAGTTGTATGCATGCTTCTTTATACATAAGTTTTGATTACACGTCAAAAATTGTACCCTTTAAATTTAAGTTTATGCCATCTAATGATATGAAACACTTGAAGTTGTAATTTAGTTATGTGAGACCTTGATCTAGATTACAATAACGAGGTGAATTATTTAGTTGTGTGAGACCTCACTTTATGATTTGCAGTTTCTAAATTAGATAACTTAATTAAGTTGTTAGTGAGACCTAAGGCTTAAGGCATGAGATGGGATGAAACATGCTTACGTTTTGCATTAATTGTTTTGGCAAAATTGTAAATCCCATAACTTTTGGAATTGAAAACTTGTTTGTCAATTATCGTTTTTCAACGATTACCTATTCTATACTTTCACCACTAGCGGATCAACTGATGTGGTGAAACTATGATAATGAGGATCCAAAATTCAAGGAAAATTCTATGGTTAATATGAATATTGACCAAAGGGTATTTTATTTTCTTGAATGTTTACTTATCGAAAGTACTAACTTTTGAACTTTTATTTCTGTAGAAATGGCTCGCTGAATCTATCTGACTAGCCTCGCGTTCAAATCTATGTTTGATCAAGAGAAATTGACTGGTAGCGCGAATTTCAATGATTGGTATCAGCAACTAAGAATTGTCTTGAGGGTTGCCAAAAGACTCAATTATTTGACTACGCCTTGTCCTCCTGAACCTGCAGCTGATGCTAATGCTGAAGCACGAGCTGCATGGCAATCTGAGTATGACAAGTATAATGAGGTCGCCGCATTATGCTCGGGAGTTTGAACTCAAGCTTGCAAAAGCAGTTTGAGAATTACTTCCCTAATCTCATGCTTGAAGAATTGCAAAGGTTGTTTGAAAAGCCTGTGATCAGAGCCAGTATGATTTGATAGATGCTCTTCATAGTTGCAAGCAAGGAGACGGAAACCTGTAAGTTTCCACGCTGGAAATGATGAGTTATATGGACCAGTTGGGGCGTTTGAACTATGTCTACCCTAATGACATACAAATTGGCCTTATCAACGGATCCCTTAATAAGGAGTTTGATGGTTTCGTGCGCAATTATAATATGCATTGCACGGGAAGACAAATGTCAGTGAGGTACATGCAATTCTCATTGATTACGAAAAAGGTTTGCCCAAGAAGGCTTCTACACCTGCGGTTTTGACCATCCAGAAGGGTAGAATTTCTAAGCCTAATAAGCCGCTAGCGAACAAGAAAGGGAAAGGTAAGGTAAAGCCGATAAAGGAAAACAAGTTTTGACTTATCGCAAGAACCCAAGAAGTACCTTCCCAAGAAGCGTGAAAATCCGAAGAAGGATATGGCTTGTCATCACTGCACCGAGGTTGGACACCGGAAGAGGAATTGTCCATTGTACCTTGATGAGTTGCGCAATAAGAGGTATAAAAATACTGGCACTGTGGGCCAGACTTCGTGTACTCTTTTGATGATAGAATTATTTGCTTTTCCTCATAAAATAAATTCCCGGTATATGATAATCTGGATGTGGTATTCACATATGTAATAATCGCAGGGACTTAGAGGAGCAAGGAAGCTTGCCTATGGACAACAATACCTGCACGTGGTAATGGAGCACATGCAGTCGTTGAAGCTATAGGGACGTTTGATTTAGTTTTACCTTCGGGTTTAGTACTGTCATTAAACGATTGTCATTACGCACCTTCCATAGTTAGGGGTGTCGTTTCTGTTTCCTTGTTAAAAGATATTGGTTTCGTTCATACATTTACTGATTATGGAATTTCGATTTCTTTAAATGATGTTTTTACTTTAATGTTATTCCAGTAAATGGTGTGTTTGAAATTGATTTGCATGATAATGTTGTTGATAAAATTAATTCTGTCTTTAGCATCAATAATAAAAGAATCAAAGGTGATTTGGATTCTTCATTTCTTTGGCATTGTAGACTTGCTCATATAGGCAAGAAACGCATGCAACAGCTGCAACACGATGGGCTTTTGCAAGACATCAATGATGAATCATTTGATAAATGCGAATCTTGTATATCCGAAGATGACCAAGAAATCTTTTACAAATAGTTTAGAAAGGGCTTCTGATCTTCTTGGTGTGATACATACCGACGTATGTGGACCACTAAGACGTGTGTCAAGAAAGGGTGCTAGCTACTTCTTAACCTTTATCGATGATTTCAGTCGTTATGGTTATGTTTATTTACTTAAACATAAACATGAAGTCTTTGAAACATTTAAGGTTTTAAGAGTGAAGTAGAACTGCAACTAGGAAAGAAGATTAAAGCTCTTCGATCCGATAGAGGTGGTGAATATTTAAGCCAAGAGTTTAAAGATTATCTAGTTGAGTGTGGTATTGTCCAAAGAACTCACATCTCCATCTACTCCACAACAAAATGGTGTATCTGAGAGAAGGAATCGTACATTGCTAGACATGGTGCGATCTATGTTTAATCTTACAACTCTTCCTTTATCCTTTTGGGATTATGCTTTAGAAACCTGTCGCATATTGAATATGATTCCAACTAAGAAGGTTGATAAGACTCCTTATGAAGTGTGGTATGGGAAACCTCCCAACTTGTCTTACTTAAAGGTTTGGGGTTGTGAGGCGTTTGTTAAACGTGACTCTGATGATAAGCTGCAACCTAGATCTGTTAAGTGTATCTTCGTAGGATACCCAAAGGAAACTATGGGTTACTACTTTTACTTTCCACCGGAAAACAAAGTAATTGTTGCTAGGTATGGAGAATTCCTTGAAAGGGATCTCATATCTCATGAATTCAGTGGAGAGTTTATGATCCGGAAGATGATATAGAAGATACAACACCTTCTGAAAACACTAGCCAACCTCAAGTAGAACCTGAAAGTCTGGGCGTTCCACCTGAGATTGAAGTGGTTCCCATTCGTAGATCCGCAAGGACTACGCATGCACCTGAGCGTCTATGTCTCAACGTAGAAGCTGAGGAATATATGTTAGGGGATCTTGGTGAACCTGCTAACTATAAAGCTGCCATGATGAGTCCTGAAAAGGAGAAATGGCGAGTTGCAATGAATGGGGAAATGCAATCCATGAAAGATAACGAAGTCGGGATAGAGGTTGACTTACCTCCAAATGCCAAGGTAGTTGGAAGTAAGTGGCTCTTTAAGATAAAGACTGACATGGATGGCAATGCACACACCTATAAAGCTCGTCTTGTAGCTCAAGGTTATACTCAAACCTATGGGGTAGACTACGAGGAGACATTTTCTCCTGTAGCGGCATATTAGAGCTATTAGGATTCTTATAGCCATAGCTGCCTACTATGACTATGAGATATGGCAAATGGATGTCAAAACTGCCTTCTTAAACGGTCGCCTAGATGAGGACATCTATATGGCGCAGCCTGAAGGGTTTGTGAATCCAAAGTTTCCGAAGTGTGTATGCAAACTTCAAAGATCCATTTATGGGTTGAAGCAAGCATCAAGGCAATGGAACAAGAAGTTTGATGAAGAAATCAAGAAATTTGGTTTCACTCAAAATCTTGATGAGCCATGTGTGTATCACAAAGCTAGTGGGAGTAATGTTATTTTCCTTGTCTTATATGTCGATGACATATTGATCATGGGAAAAGACATTCCAAGTATGCAAGATGTAAAGTCTTATCTTGGAGAGTGCTTTTCTATGAAGGACTTAGGGGAAGCAGAATTTATTCTGGGAATCAAGATCTACCGAGATAGATCAAGGCGGTTAATTGGACTAAGCCAAAGTACTTACATTGATAAAATATCAAGAGATTTAGTATGCAAAATTCCAAGAAGGGATATTTGCCAATGCAAGTTGAACATGGCTTAAGTAATAAACTATGCGCAACACTGCTGAGGTGGAATACATGAAGAAAGTTCCTTATGCTTCGGCTGTAGGATCTATCATGTATGCTGTAAGATGTACAAGGCCAGATGTGGCGTTTGCACGAACATTACCAGTCGGTATCAACAGAACCCAGTGAAACACTGGCAGTTAAGAACATTCTAAGTATCTAAGGGCTACAAAGAAATGTTTCTAGTGTATGGAGGAAATCCGATGCGAACTTGATGTTACGGTTTTGCGATGCGCCTTTCCAAACCGATAAAGATGATAAAGTCTCAAACCGGTTATGTCTTTGTCATTAATGGAGGAGTAGTTGACTGGAAGAGCAAGAAGCAAACAACGGTTGCGATGTCTATTACAGAAGCTGAGTACATAGCTGCTTCGAAGCTGCGATGGAAGTCGTTGATTAGGAAATTCATTTCGGGACTCCGAGTAATGCCCTCAATCGAATTACCTTTAAATGTGTATTGTGACAACTCTGCTGCAATAACATTTGCCAATGAGCCTGGAGTCATGAAGGGCGCCAGCCATTTTCCTCGTCGATATCACTATGTTCGAGAACAAGTTGACATAGGTGAAATCAATTTACTCAAAGTTCATACAGATGATAATCTAGCTGATCCCTTTATGAAACCTTTGCCAAAAGAAAAACTTACTGACCATGCTGATGGGATAGGTCTTCGTTTAGCTAGTAGTTTCATGCAGATCTGTGATTAGTATTTGGATAAAGGATGTTATGAACAAATATTACTTTAATGAAATAAAATAGTTGTTATGTTTATTTTTCATTTTCTTAATATTATATCCTATATTTGCATGTTTAATCCATGGATAACTTATGTTATTCTAAATAGTCCGTTGTCAATCAATGATATGGGAATATCATTGAATTAAGACAAATCTGAGTTTTGGTAGAATATACTTTTAAAGTATATTGATGCGTGGGACATACCAGATTCACATGATATTCAATGAATTGAATATAGGACTCATCCCAACTTTACATGATGATACTTTATGGATCTTTGTCATTAAGTATATCATGAAGTGTTTATCCTCAGACTTGAGATACCAGATAACTGATATGAATGTAGTGCATTTGTGTAAGATAGTCTAACGCTATCCGTAACTGGTAGTTATAAGGGCTATTTTCGGAAGTGTTGCAAAATTCATGAGTTATGTTTGTAGTCAAGAGAATTTGTTCCTTTGAATTTGTTTCAAAGCATAATACTATATTTGGGCCCCTCGTAGGGTTGACAAGATGTTTGTATGGCCATACCCAAGATCTATCTGGAATACGTTCAGATGATTTGGTAATCTTGTTCAATTATATACAACGAGAAACAGAATATTAACTTATGAAATGACTTGATCCATATTCATAGTTAATATAGTATTAGTAACAAAAGGATAAGTAAAAATGATGAATCATTAAATGGTTTTTTTCAGGAGACCATGCTCGATTCGATCTGGGGGCATTGGCGTGTGAAAGCTAGACTAACCAATGTCATTACTATATTTAGTAATATCCAAGTGGGAGCTGAAAGGTTTTAATGGATATTTAAATAATAGTATGTCCGGATTCGAACTCGAGACTTCGGGATTGCACACATTACGTATGAGAATTGATGTATATAATTAATATAAATAAAATGTTATTATTATTAATTATTAATCACTAAATAAAACATAACGATAGTTAAATGATTAACGAGGTTTGGTTAACGGTCGTTAAATATTAACTAGAAGGACTAGAGATGAAATTACAAGTCGGGAAAGTTCTAGAATTCCTTTGGGAATACTTTGGCCGATCGGTGGGGGTTTCCAAACCCAATCACACACAAACTTGGTCACCAAGATAAGTTAACTATAAATACAAACCCTTGTATTCATTCATAACTAATCTTGGATCACCAATAACCTAAATTTCTCTCCTTCTCCTCTCCTCTTTGTGTGACCGGTCGAAACACCCTCCCCAAGGGTTTTTCGATTTTTGTCTAACTCAAAGATTAAGTATTTGGTTTATTAGTGATTCAAGGAACTAGCTTTTCCACATCAAATCGCTATTAGTACGTGTGTACAAGAACGAAGAGCAAGCACACTTGAGCTTGTATTCCTTGGTGGTCGATTTTTGGGTGGACGATTTTTGTGAAACCCTTATTTAGGGTTTTGGGTTTTGTTACTTGATCACATAATCGTTTGATTGCTTGAATTGCTAAAAGGTACGCACTTTCTTGTTTGGTTAATTAATTACATATATTATTCCTATTGTCTTCCGCTGCTTGCTTTGATGGTGTTATTTGTTTTATGTATAATTGTTATGAGTATAAAATTCCAACAGTATTGACTTTAGGATTCATAGAACCTTGTGACGTTTAATGAGCCTTGGATTTTTTTGAATTTTTCCTTAATGAACTTGTATCGGCTTTATTAGTTCTAGTAGCTTGTTTAGTTTTGTCGCCACTGCTAAATTGACCCCTAGAAACACAAGAAATGCAACACAAAAAACATGAATCATTGTATAGGATTTTATGAAAAAAGAGCTAATCTTTTATGCAAATAACACCTTAAAAAACTATCAATAATATAGCAGAATTAACTTACATGTAATCGATATTCGATGAACTGGGAAGCTCAGAACCTCTACTTTCTACATTTAACGGGAAAAAGTTGCACAAACGGGTTCGTACAAACTCTTGGACCCTCAAATCATTCACCCAAATCTACTACAGTGTCCATAATATGACTATTGCGGCTACTTTTTCCAATATTACTCTAAACTATACTTTTTTCTTTCATGGAACTAAAATAATCTTCACAAACCTCATCCATTGCAGGTGTCGGGATAATGGAACCTCTTCTCGTGTCTAAAATCTTCCTATAAATCTTTTCTGGCTGGCTGAAGTAACGAGTGATTCACTTAATTTTCTCGGCTGATGTAAACCTACACTTTTTCCCCTATCTAAATTAGATTCTGACTGAAGTAACAAGTGCACGTGTCAGTAATTAGCACACTGGTTTAAGATACGTCTGACTGCAAATTACTTTATGGAATCTTATAAATCATAGAACTCGCACAAATACCATCCCTTTTACGCAAAGTTAATCAACGTGCATATCTTTGTGATCTTTCTTGGATTACACAGAATCAGTTACTGCTAATGTAATCGTTTATGTCTGAGCTAAATACTATATGAAAAATCATTGGTAATGATTACAACTTTCTAGTCTATATTAAGACCTAAGTAAGGGTGTGTAATAACCGTCCAAAGGGGTTCTAACTTGTAAATTGTAGCCCAAGTGCCCAACAGCACCAATTCACTAAATACACCAGACATGCTACATAATCATAAAATTAACTAAATATATTACACAATGAAGTTATCAACGGTTACTCGTAAGTCCTATCAGGCTACCACCCACAACATACAGAAACTAAGTCCAGTTTTTCGTTACTATTAGAGTTCAAAATAATGTTATTGGCTGCCCCCGATAAGAAAAACGGAATCACAAACGTTGTTTTTCTCTTTATGAAATCAAATTGAACCTACTGAAAAAAACATTAGTGGTGTTTAGGATTGCTCTTAATATCGTTTTGAAACGGCAAATAATCAGTTAATCTTAGTGTCTGGAACTGATTGTGATCATGATATCATTTTTAGACAAAGTATTTCAAAGTTTTTGCTTATTCATACTGATTCCGATTACTTTACCATTGGGTGGGTTTGGTTGGGAGGTATGGGAATGAGGGAATGATGATGACTATGATTGTACATGTTTGGTTGACAAATATGGGTTCAAGTTATGGACTCATTCCTTAATAATTTCCATACTCCATACCAGTCGCAAGAGGTGGTTTAGATCCATTCCATGTAATCATTCTACCCTACAAAGAAACATATACCGATTATGATTCCGAAACTTATACCAAACATATACTCGATTGTGATTCTGAAACTTATACCGATTGATAATCGATTACCAAAGTAAAACTAGCACAACTAAAGGGTGCCTATGAAAAACTATTAATTTGCTTATTATATTTGCTAATTCGCTCACGAGATCATATAAGCAGTTTGGATAAGCAATCCCTCAAAACTAGGTAAAAACGCAATAATAAGATAAAGAGTTAATTGCATTTTTGGTTCCTGTGGTATGGCCAAATTGCAGATTTGGTCCCTAAAACTTTAAAAGTGCACCAGAGGTCCCCATTTTCAAGTTTTCGTTGCATGTTTAGTCCCTGATCAACATCAAATGACTAAAATACCCTTGTCTTCTTCTTTTCCTATTTTCTTTTCAGTCCATCTTTTGAGTTTCTTACATAAATGGTCCTTGTGTCTTGCCATGTTCTATATATTTAGTCGGATTTTTTTTTATTATTTATTTAACTATTAATATTACATAAATGGACCAACAGTGTAATTTTCAAAAAAATTCAAAAAATTTTAAAAAATTTTAAAAAAAAAATTTTGAAAAATTTATTTGGAAAATTTTTGAATATTTTTTTTTTCGAAAAAAATTTTTTTGAAAAATTTTTTTTCCGAAAATTTTTTCGAATTTTTTTTTTAATAGTTTTTTGAAAAAAAAATTTTTTGAATATTTTTTTTTAATTTTTGAATATTTTTTTTTGAAATTTTTGAATATTTTTTTTTTGAATATTTTTTGAAAAATAAAATTTTTGAATATATTTTTTTTTTGAATTTTTTTTTCCGAATAATTTTTCGAAAAATTTTTTCAGAAAAGTTTTTTCGAAAAAAATTTCAAAAAATTTTTTACGAAAAAATAATTATTCAAAAATTTTTTTTTCAAAAATTTTTGGAAATTTTTTGGTACTTTTTAGAAAATTTGGTTAACTTATATTAGCCATTAGATCAAGGCCGGATGAAAACATATAAATACAAACAAAAACGCATGAAAACGTTATTAAAACGGAAGAAAACGTATAAAAACGGATAAAGACGAATAAAAACGTGAGAAAACCGGACAAAATCGTACAAAACCGGATGAAAACGTATAAAAACAAACAAAAACGCATAAAAATATGTTAAAAACGGATAAAAACGGACGAAAAACGGACGAAAAACATACGAAAACGTAAAAAAAGGGACAAAAGTGTATAAAAACGGACAAAAACGTATAAAAACGGACGAAAACGGATGAAAACATAAAAAATGGACGAAAACGTATAAAATGTAAAAAAACGGACGAAAACGTATAAAAGCGGACGAAAATGTAAAAAAATGAATGAAAACGTAAAAAAACAGACGAAAACGTATAACAACGGACGAAAACGTTAAAAACGGACAAAAACATTCACTTGACGGTCAAACTAACATAAATAGTGGTTAAGGGACCAAACCCATAACGGGTCAAAACCATAGGAAGAAGATTTGCAAATTAAAAAAAAAATGTGTATGGACTAAATATGTAAAACCCTTCCAACACAGGGACTATTTATGTGAGAAAACTAAAAAGAAAGTAGAAAAAGAAAAAGACAACATCAATGACTAAAATACCCTTAGTCTGTGTGGACCCAGGGACCAAACATGCAACGAAAACTTGAAAATGGGGACCTCTGGTGCACTTTTAAAGTTTTAGGGACCAAATCTACAATTTGGCCATACCACAGGGACCAAAAATGCAATTAACTCTAAGATAAACAAACAAGATCAATAAAACATCCCCTGATCTGTATCATATCATAAGTTCATAACTAACAAAGCAACTCTAATAAAACAATCACATTAAACAAAAATAGTATCATTTACCCTTAGCATTATTATCCTTTCCAGAACCCGAACCCAAACCCGACAACCTCCTATTCTCCACCCTTCTCTTCCCATTTAATTTTGACCCGCTTTCTACCGGGTCATCATTTTGAATTTAACAAAGTATCCACTTTTTTACCGGGTCATCATTTTGACCCGCTTTCTACCAAAAACAAACCACAATTTGGGGGTTTTCGAATTCCATTAGGATTCAGTAATCAAACAAGAATCAAGTATTAGTTATAGCCTAACAAAGATTCAAACTTGTTTAGGGGCTTCAGGGTTTAAACCCATCTGTTAATGAATTTGGAGATATGACATAAGGGGTCCTTTAACTCTTTCCTTTTCTTTATTTCTCACTCCTTTACAAGAACAAACATGTAAACAACTTCTCTGCCTTTAACAAACTAGTGGTGTTGATCGGTTTGGTTATCAGGTTGTTCGGTTAGTTCGGTTCGGTTAGTTTTTTATTATCATTATTTCTTAAAAATGTGCTATTTATAACACATAAACATTTACCATCTAGAATTTTTGTGGGCGTTAGTTTTTTATTATCATTATTGTGTCACATACGACGTATAAACACTTCTATTGTATAATATTTTTATGATCGATTGTTTCTTGTTGTCATTATTTTGTGTTTCTTTATTCTTGAAACTCGAAAAAGTTATTCTATGTTGCAATAGAAATTCGAACATTGAAAGTTCAAACCGCTATAAACGAAATAAAAATTGAAAAAACAAACCGAAAATAAACCAAAAACCGAACCTAGAATAAACCGAAACCGAACGGTTTCTAAAATGAAAAAAACAAATATTTTCGGTTCGGTTTTGCTTTTAGTAAAAAACCAAGCCAATAACTATGCTCGCCCCTACTTTTATTTTTAATATTATTATTATTATTAATTATTAATTGTCATTTATTATTATTATTATTATTATTATCATTATTATTATTTATTATTTATTTACTATTATTATTATTATTATTATTATTATTATTAAATAATTAATAATAATAATAATAATAATAATGTATTATTATTATTTATAATTATTTTACTATTTATTTTTAATATTATTATTATTAGTTATTAATTATCATTTATTATTATTATTATTATTATTATTATTATTATTATTCTTATTATTACTATTTATTATATTATTGTTATTATTTTGTTATTATTATTAATATTATATTTTTATTATTTTATTATTATTATTATTTTATTATAATTATTTTTATTATAATTATTTTAAAATTATTAATTATTATTATTATTATATTATTATTATTTTTATTTTATTATTGTATTATTATTATTATTATTATTATTATTATTATTATTATTATTATTATTATTATTATTATTATTATTATTATTATTATTTATTAGTTTTATTATTATTATTAAAGTAAACAAATTTTGAATTACGACGTAATTCAAAACTTTCAATCCAACTTCCTATGTAATCTGGATTCCCTCACTTGATGTAATTGTAATGACTGAATTACAATTACAATGCAAGCCAAACTGTCACTGTAATGTAATCTGAATTACAATTCCTTTCACCTTGCCAACCAAACATGATTGGAATGTAATTGAGATTACAATTACAACAAATTACAACGAATTACAGCGAACCAAACGCCCTCTTAGTGTATATATGTTCTGTTTTACGTATAGTTATGGCACAAGGCGCATAATGAGTTGTTACACATGTATCCTTTTCAGTTTGTTAATGTGTTGAAATTTTCAAAAGAAGTTGTAAGATAAGTTCAACTTTCACTTTGATCAGTAGTTTCTATTATCATCATTGTGCAATTATGTTCAATTGATTAAGTCTTTGAGTTGTTATAAGCATTTGATACAACTATATTCAACGGTTGAGTCTTTAACTCTTTAAGTCCCTTTGAAGAATAAACATGTAGATTTTGCAACCCTCACAATTTAACTAAGTAGCATGCATGCATGGGAGTATGAGTCACAAATTGTCCTACAAAAAGTTAACATGAAAGATAGTCGGCAAAAAGTATTCATAGTACTGTAACTTTATACTTTGCAACTCCAAAAGGTATACATTAACTAGTGAGCGCTTTCAATGAAATAGCTCTTGAATTTGATACCAATCTTTTTTAAAGTTACTTGTCAGTTTGACATATAATGACAACAATTAAAGTTACTTGTCAGTTTGACATATAATGACAACAATTAAAACATACACCAAAAATAGAATTAAAAAGTAACATGTTTCTATAAATATGTCTTTTGTGCTCTAATTTCTATATAACTTGTAATTTGTAAATGACGATATTTGGTTATAGTTTGTATATCTTCTTTTAGTAGTACTTATTAATCCATCCACGAGTTTGACATGAGAGTACCGTATATTGTCCTTATTTCTAGTTTAGCCTTATCAACACAAGATCATGCGTAATTTGACCCACGTCGACAAAAGCCAATGGAGAAGAACGACTATGGAATGTGAACCAAAGTCGAACTTTATTAGGAAGAAATTTGAACCATGTGTATGAAAAACACAAGGTATGTCGAATTTGAATAACATGATTAGTCCAAAATTGATTAGATTTACGTAAAAAGTCTGCTGATCACCTTTTTTTGGTATTAAATTTTAAAATTTTCACCTAAAGGTCCCGATAATGATTGATTATGATCTATGAGGAGGATTTGTTTCTATGTCTTTAGGGTGAAAAAGTGGAATAAGTTTTGTATCTTCTTATGTGTATATGGCAAAAGCAAAAAATGTACATAGATCATATCTCCCTCTTTGCCTTGTTTTCACCACAGTTGTCCACCTTTTGATCGAGTATCGTTGCAATAACTACCTTCAAGAGACCTGTTTTCCGGAGATGCTAGTGATCGGATATGATCATCGTTAACCGGTTGAACGGTTTCTTTATTTCTTACGGTATGTATACGGCATTATGAATGAATCGATATGCACGTTGTTGTTTTTTAATTAAGTTCACGAAATCGCACTATGATATATCCGTTTGTTTAAATTCCACATTAGCACTTGCAAACAGGTCTGTATCACCGAGTCTTCAAGTCCCTTTGAAGAATAAACGTACATGCAGATTTTCAACCCTCACAATTTGACTAGCATGCATGAATGGGAGTATTAGTCACTGAAAATGTGAGCAAAGGTTTAAAGTAATGGGTCCATTTTCTTTTCTTATATTTTTTTGTCTTAAAAAAGTTAACATGAAAGATAGTCGGCAAAAAGCGTTTATAAGTATCCTTATCTATAGGTTTATCTAAAGGTACAATGTAATTATCATACTGCTGTAAATTTACATACGTTGAACTTTGAGTACGTTAAAGCAATATATATTACTTTTAAACCTCAAAAGTTAGTCATTTTGTTATATAACTAGACGAGTATACGTGAATAGCAACGGAATTTATAGCGGTAGATAGTTGTAGGGATAAAAAAAATCTATAGGTAATAAACGAAAAATAATAGAAGTTTGAGGATTTGGGGATTAAACATAATGTTTTGAAACCCGTTTCGAAACTGGCTGTTCAACCGGTTGAGCCGTTCCGGTCGAAAAAACTGGTCAAATTAAACCGGGTCAACCCACCGGGTTTGAAGCGACCCGGATCAACCCAGTTTTTTATGTGTATTAATAGTGTGTTAATAGTTTCTAACTTTGCACGTGCTTTCCGAAAATAACGTAAGGACTTCCTAAAATATTTTAAGTTTGACCAAATTAAGTTTTTTCACTTTTAAAGATTGATCATTTCTCCATTATAGATAGTAAGATAAGATGAGTGGTCAGTTTTGACTTTCTCTCAAGTTTGACTGTTTGAAATACAAGTTCTTCAATTTCATTTTTATTCATCATGCAAAAATAATCTCTTATGTCGAATCAATAAAAATATATATGTGAGCTCGATCAAGCTTTACAGCACGTGAATGAACTCATTATGATCCGTGATTATATGTATGATTCATGATTGAAAACATATTCGTCTTGTCTTTTCTAGATTATTTATTTTGCTAAAAATTGTAATCAAACAAATTTAATAAAATGAAAAGTCAATAATTATACAAACTTATTAAATTAAAGGTTCCGTTCAATAATTAGTAATTTTATAGCGTGCGCGTGATGAAAATGCCTAGTAGTTTTGTTTTGTTTTGTTTTATCTCTCTAGTTGCTTGCTAATTTATTTTAATAAAAATGTCATAAAAAAAGTGCATGACCAAAAGAACTTCAAATTTTATTGACGTCATTCGCATTGCATTATATTCAGAATCACATCTTCTTTTCTTTCAACAAAAAGAAAAGAAAAAGAAAAACATATGTTCTTCGGTCGACCATTTTTAGTCTACAAATCATATGTTAGTTTGATTTCTATAAACTCCAAAACTGTCTTACAAGATGACACATAATTTGACGTGTTGCCCGGTATGCACTTTGGCGCGCCATCGGTTCAAGATGGGTGCGTTTGGCGTGTTATTGGCTTATTGCACACGATACCATGTGCTCTAATGACAACTTAAAGTAAACATACACCAAAAATAGAAATAAAAAAGTAACATGTTTCTACAATATGCTATTTGTGCTCTAATTTCGAAATAGCTTGCAAGTCTTTTTTAAATTCATCTTAGTAACTTGGATGCAAAATTGTAGTCTTTTCAGTTTGTAATTCTTTTTTCTAGCTCTTTGTTAGTTTTTTTAATAAAATCGTTGTTACAAGAATAAAAAGAAAAAAAAAAAAGGAGGAAAAAAAAACTAGCCTTGTAATTTATAAATGTAACATGTCTCTTAGTAGTACTTATTAATCCATCCACGAGTTTGACATGGGACCATATATTGTCCTTATTTATAGTTTAGCCTTATCGAGTTATCGACACAATATCATGATGCATAAATTGACCACGTCGAAAAAAAGCTAATGGAAAAGAACGACTGTAAAATGTGAACCAAACTCGAACTTTATTAGGAAGAAATTTGAACCATATGTATGAAAAAGGGTATATGTCGAATTTAATAAGCTGATTGGTCCAAAAAAGGGTATATGTCGAATTTGAATAAGCTGATTTGTCAAAAAAGGGTATATGTCAATATATACTTCGTCTCTTAGAAATTTGAATATCGTCTCTTAGAATTTTGAATTTACGTGAAAGTCTGTGAACCACTTTTTTTCAATTAAAAATTAAACTTTTTACCTAAAGTTCCGGATAATGATTGATTATGATATTTAGGGAGAAAAAGTTTAATTGTATCTTCTAGTCGCGTGTTTGTGGCAAAAGCAAGAATGTACATAGAGCGATCATATATATCTAGATGTATCTACACTTTAAAATACGTACGTACTCACACAACAACCATGAACCATATATATGCATGGCTACATTAACATGGTAGATGTTTAAATAAATAATTATGCATATTTAGAACGGTATTTTTCTTGTTAAAAAAAAGGACGGTATGTTTCACAAAATCTTAATCCCCCTCTTTGCCTTTTTTTCACTACGATTGTCCACCGGATGTGCATGCCTCTATATATATCAAGCTATTAGCTATCGGCAAGACGGCAAGCTACTCGGATCAACTGAAAAAATATTTGATATAAACTTGGGTTAATAACCTTTTAAAGCACTATACTTGTCAAGAATGGCAGTTCGGCGTAGCGAACTAAAAAAATAACTCTTTTAGACATTAAAGTTGACATTTTTGTTTTTCTTTAAGTATTATGACCATATTATGACCATTTTACCCTTTCTAAATTTTTTTTGAAATACTTTTTTTGAATTTTTTCCAAAATATTTTTTTGATTTTTTTCAAATACTTTTTTTTTTTTTAAGTTTCTGAAAAAAAATTTCGAATTTCTTTTTTTTTTTTTGAAATATTTTTTGAAGGGTAAAATGGTCATAATATGGTCATAATACTTAAAGAAAGACAAAAATGTCAACTTTAATGTCCAAAAGAGTTATTTTTTTAGTTCGTTACGCAGAACCGCTATTCTTAACAAGTATAATGCTTTAAAAGGTTATTAGCCCTATAAACTTCGATTATTTGTTACTTGGCTTCACGAGCTGTACCTAGTGTGTCATTGTACTTCCTCATCCTTTGTGTATATGTATACAGTTTCATAATTAAACGATATGTGTGCTCTTCTATGCTACTATACAAGGTTGCAACTTTGGTGAGCTGTGTGCTCTTCTATAAGGTTGCAACTTTGGCTCTTAACGCATGACACATCTTTATTTTGGGATGAGATATGATCCTTCCAGTTCTTGTAAAGTGGTAACAATAGTTGCTGTGAAGGAACAAAGTATAACCTGAACGTTAACGATGATAATCATCTCTGCATAACCAAAGAAGGTGCTTGGATGAAAGAATCATATATGTGCGAGTCGGGTAATTGGGGTGTGGTTTCTTTTCTCCTTCGTTTTATGTGACGAGATTAATAGAACCAGACTTAGCGGTGAAGATGGTTGAGAAGGAATTGGGAGGTGAAGAGGTGGCCATCCAAACCGGTTCTGGAATCGAAACCAGAAAAAAACCGAAACTAAAACCGGTTTTTCCAAGAACCGGTCCAGTTCTTACAAAACCCGAGTGTTCCCAACCGGTTCTCAATTTTTACCGTTCGAACCGGTTTTTCCAAACCGGTTCCAACGGCTATTAGTTAAAAACGAGAGAGTAGTAGTTTTGGACTTGTTGGAAACACTCCTAAACCATAATCAAGTGTTAGTAATTAATATGTAATAGTTAGCTTAATTATGGCCTTTATGTTTGTTATTAGCCTTAAGCTTGTGTAGAAGGCCCATGAGCTTAGGCCCATGTCCATTAAGGAAAGGAAGGGAACTAGGAGTGTTGCCATAACTTCCCTCCTATAAATACATTGTAATAACCCTCACTTGAGGGTTGGTTGTTCAAGTTATTTTCTTTCACTACACTCTACGCATAACCGTGTCTTTATATCATGTGTTTGTGTTTGATTTCTTGTTCAATCGCCTTAATCTCTTTCTAGTAAGCTTGTGTTGTAAAACTAGTGACCTAACAGTGGTATCAATCGCCTAATAGTTGCGTGAACGTATTGTTTGAAGTGAGTTTTGGTCTCACGCTTAACTTGCGTATCATAAACTTTGGCTTGCTTAAAAACGCATTTTTTACACTTTTTATTTCAAGATTCTTGTACTTTCAATGTTATAAGGTGTTAAACTTACTGTTTTTGTCAAAAAGTTTTGAACTTTATGCGTGGATCATAGTTTTTCAACTAGTTTTTGAACGAGGGTGTAAACCTACGCGTAACTATTTTGAGTGCTTTGGATCATCAAGTTTCACACTTTTGTGTCATTTTGGTGTTATTGAAGCTATTTCTTCACACAAAAACTGGTTTAGAAACATCTTTGGGCAAAATCAATTTTACGAGTAATCCTATGCGTAGTAAAACCCTAATATTACGCGTAAGTTATTCCTTGGTTTGATCTTCGTTTTCGTGGTTTACTCCGTGTTTTCTTACTTGGATAAGTCTGAAAATACGTCGACTTTGGATATCTTTTGCACTGTGATAGTGTAAAAGATCATTTGGGCAAAACCCTAAATTTACGCATAAGCATAAAGCTTACGCGTAGAAATCCTACGCATAAGATTCATCTTACGCCTAAGCCTAGTCTTACGCATAAGATAATCCTACGCCTAACTTTCTACGCCTAACTTTGTGTCTACGCATAACTTTAGTGTTTTTCCATACTTACGCGTAAGCTAAATCTATGCGCAACTCTTGATTGTTACGCGTAACTTTGGTGTTTTTACGCATAAGTACTACTTGGCTATTGTGATTTCTACGCCTAAGGATACTTCATCAACAAAGGTTCATTCGACTACAAAGATCCATTTTTATAACACAAGTTTATCAACATGTCTCAACCACCATACTCTAACTATTTCCCTTACACTTATACTTAACGTCAACAACAATTAAGTCCTCAACATCAACAATGGAATCAACAGCAAGCAATTTATCAACAACATACTCCACAACTTGGTGCAATTCCACCTCCTCAAATGGTTGAAACACCACCAAGTCTTCAAGTTCAACCCTACACAAATGAATTCAATCAACATCCATCAAGGAACACTATGAAGGAACCCAATTGGTTTGCAAAGATGTGTGAAGCTTTAAGCGTACCAACAATCAATTCATGAGGCTGGGTCACTTGATAGACCTCCAATGCTCACTCCAGGAAACTATGATCAATAGGTGCTTAGGTTCTTTAGGTTTTGTGATCTGAAGAAGCCACATGGAAAGTTCTTAAAGAAGGTTATCTTGGAAGGTCCATTTCAGATGCCTAATGTCATTGTACCCGGAGATCCAACTGCTAATCCACCAAGAGATGAACAAACGAACATTGCTACTATTGCAGACTTGAATCCTCAAGAACTTCTACACTATGAAGCTGATGAGCTTGCAATGCAATATATCCTTTTAGGATTACCAAACCCAATTCTTCGAAGTGTTGATGCTCAAAAGACTGCAAAGAAAATGTGGGAACATATTCATCTACTTATGGAAGGATCTCGACTCAATCAAGAAGATATGAAATCCAAAATTTACTTGGCTTATGAACACTTCATGATTGAACCTGGAGAGACACTAGAGTCTTATCATCATCATTTTTTAAACATCAGCAATGATTTGGATAAACACAACATCATCATGCCAAGAATTGCAATCAATACCAAGTTCCTGAGTTGTCTTGGTTCGGAATGGGAGAAGTATGTCATTTTTCTCCGTCAAGCGAAGAACATGCATCATTCTACCTACGGATTGTTGTACGATTACTTGAAGCCTCATGAAAAGGAAGTTGATAGGGAAAGGATTCTCCGTGCTCAAATTGCTTCAACAACAAATCCGGAAAATCAACAACTTGCCTTGTATGCTCAACAGAATTCTCCTTCTCAATCAGCAACTCAACCAACTGCTACAATCACACCATATGATCCTTCACAACAACAACCTCAACAAAATCAATTGGTTCCATACAACAACAACAATGCTCAAGCAAATGTCAGTGAAGCTAGTGAGGATTCGATCCGCTCAAGCATTGCAACAAGGATTTGTTATGATTGCTAATGCTTTTAGCCGTTATACCAATAAATCCAACAATCGATTCGCTCCTCATCTAACACACGAATCAAGTTGTGAACAATGGACGAGTTGAAGTTCGAATCGAGGTTATGGTCGCCGATGGGCGGTGGTCAAAGGTTTAATGTTGTGGGTAGGAATAACAATAGAGCTCAAGTGGTGGAACAAGGAAATGCTCGTAATGGGGTTAATGGTCTTCGATGCTACAACTGCAATGAGAAGGGACATCTGGCTAATGCATGCCCAAAGCCGAGGACTAGAGGCGGCTTATCACAAAGAGGCTCTTCTTTTAGCTCTTAAGGATGAAGCTGGTGGAACTCTCACAAGTAAGGAACGAGCTTTATGGCATGCGCACTCAAATGATGATATGGAGGACTTGCGTGCCAATGCAAATGTTATGTTGATGGCTAATATGCAAGAGTTACACATGAGTGACACAGCCCAATGTATGACACCGATGGCTTGTCTCGTGCACCAACAAACCATATTTATCTCTCGATCTAATATCTCCGCCAACATCCGAATCCGCAAGGCTCGGGACTGTTCAAAATGAGTCATCCACATCTCATTCCGATGATTTTCAATTAGACCCCGTAGTTACATTTGACGATCAAGATGACCTAATGGTTTTCATTGATAATCAAATTGACTCCGTGGTTATACTTGAGGATCTAAATAATGATCATGTTGTGACTCACGTTGAACAAGCCAACTTTTGCCTCATCCAGATCTTGCTCTCTTACTTAAAGACCAAACAATCAAAAATTGCGAATGTTGTGCATTAAATCAGACTTAAAAGTAAAAATACACTGTTAACCAAGGATTTTGAATGTTTAAAATGCAACTTAACTTTTCAAAACTCAAGAAAACCGTGAAAAATGTTTTGAAGCAGCCTTTACTAAATCTCATCAAAATGAAAAATATTTAGAGAAACAGATGCGTGATCTAGCCGCTTCGAAGAATGCTTTGTTGTCTGAAATAGAACAACTGAAACATGAACATAAAAAGCAAATTAACGCCTCACCTTGGAAAATCAAAAAGCTAAGGCTGAGTTGTTTACTTGTCAAAACAGCTTCTCAAAGATACAAAAACATTCAACGAATCGGGTAGATGACCTTCTTGAAGAAATTATCGGCTTGCAAAACAAACTTAAAGAGTTTAAAACTGTTGTTTACAAACATGGTGAATAAGTAACAGCTATTGAAAAATTTACTTTGAAACCCAATCCAAAAGGATATGGACCAAATCTCGCTGATTACAAACCTAAGCTTTCACTAAAAACATTCAAACCAAATCCCAAGTTTCCAAAGTAATATAAAATTAATGATACTGTTATGAGTGTTGTTGAATATCATCGTCAAGAAGAATTAGATGCAAAAGACGAGAGTCGATCAAAATTAGAAAATGTTGTTTACAACAAACCTTTTAATTATAAAAAGCGGTCACTTTCGTCACACCAACGGATTCTTCTAACACACCAAGGATTATCATAAAATTTCGAGTCTTCTAATGTTAATCCCCAACCGATTATGCACAAACTCATGGTCCTTTACCTTCCATCGAAGTAAATTCAAAACCTAAAAACGCGAAAATTCTTAGATATTTTGACCTTTTCATAGCTGACCTCAAAACTTTACAACATGAGATAGAATATCATTCTGAAATCAAAGTTGAACATTTTCAATCACCTCTGGCGCGAGAACAAAGAGACATTTTTCAGAAAAATCTTTTACCAAATGTTAAAAATTTGAAAAGTTGTGCATTATCTTGGGAAAAGGACTTTCATAAGGAACTTGGATTGATGAAGGTCGTATTCGAGAAAACAGAAACATCTATTTCTAATACTAAACGTAAAAAGAAACTGTTGAGAAAAGATGTTGATCGACTCTTGGAAGATCTTATCTGTGCTGATGTCCATAATGTTGTGTTGTTTCATTCTTTGCCATATGCATCTGATTATATCTCTGCTGATATTGTTGATAATGTTGTAACTGTTGAGAATTCTGATAATGTGCATCAAATCAAATCTTTAAAAGCTGAAAATGAACGTTTGATTAATGAAGCTTTCAAATGCTAAACGCCGCCTTCAATGGTGTCAAAAGATTGTCAAAATCGAGAACTTGCTTTTCAAAATAAAATCAACCAGTTGCAATCTAAATCGTTTAATCCAAAATTTGAGCAACTGGATGATCAAAACGTGTCTTTGAAATGTCAAATCTCTAAATATGAACAAGAACTTGTAAAAGTTAAAAAGGAATATGGTGTCATATTTGATTTACTTAAAAGACTCGTGATGAAGCATCAAACGAACTTGATCATTTTCTTGCACACACTAAAGAAGTCATGAATTTTTCGAAATCTTCGCTCGAAAATCAAGATTTGGTTCACACTATCTTTAAGTTAAGAGAAATGTTAGGAAAGTATGAACAACTTCCGCCTACCGTGATTAAGAGAATAGCACCAATAACACTTAGTAATCGTGAACCTAGAATCCCTACTGCCAAATCACAAGTTGCTAACGTGCTTCCTTCTAAAGCAGAATAGTTGCGTTTTTCCAAACGTCCCCACTTCACGTTCCTAGGAGCACTCAATCGATGAATAGGAAGTTGCGACCTAAGAAAAGATCAATAAGGAATGCTAAAGTAGAAGAACACCCTAGGACTATGAATAAGACTCACGCTGCTTCCACTACGATATTGCGTCCTAGCAAATGTAATAGAAATAGTGATGTAACGAATGCTAAACCTTTAAGTACTTTTGATATTCACCGATGCACCTTGTGTGATTTGTCGTAAAAGTATGAATTCTGATTGTCATGACAAATGTGTTGCTAAAGCTATAATCTCTCGTTTACGGAATCCTAAGAATCGGAATACCTCTAGGCCCACTAATCATTCTAAGTATGTGCTTGGTAGACCGCCTTCTTTAGATTCAAAGGCAAGCGTTGTTGTCCCTGTAGCTCCAGTTTCACCTCCAAAGAATGTTGTACCACCTAGTGCATTCACTAAGACTAAAGCAAATAGTAGTTATAGATGGCAGAAATGGATATATAACACACTAGGATTTAAATGGATTCCTAAAGTTATTGATGTGTGTATTTCTACTATATCTACTTCGGAACCCTCTAACATTTCGGGTTCCACATCTACTTCTATTCCATCTGTGTCGCCCGTGTAATGCAGTGATACGATCATTCTCGATTGTTGATAGCGGATGTTCCCGACACATGACAAGCACCCTTAAACTGTTATCAAACTTTATTGCAAAGTTCATTGGCACCGCCAGTTCGGAATGATCACTTCGCAGCTATCATGGGCTACGGAGATTACATCAATGGGAACATCGAAATCAGTGGTTTACTATGTGGAAGGCCTCGGCACAACTGCTTTCAAGAGGGTCGGCTTTTGTGATGGAGATTTGAAAGTCGCTTTCAGGGAGAAAACTTGTTTCATTCGTGATCTACAAGGAAACGACCTTATATCTGGCTCGCGTAATTCTAGTCTCTACACTATCTCTATGCAAGACATGGTTGCTTCATCTCCCATCTGCTTACTTTCAAAGGCAACATCAACAAAATCCTGGCTATGGCACCGCTGTCTCTCACATCTAAACTTTCAAACCATCACCAACCTTGCTCGACACAAACTAGTTGAAGGACTCCCACGATTCCGGTATTCAAAAGATCACCTATGTTCAGCTTGTGAACAAGGGAAAAGCACTCGTGCTCATTTTCCTTCAAAGGTGGAACACGCTCTCAAAGATGTGCTTCATCTTCTTCACATGGATTTGTGTGGCCCGATGCGTGCAAACGATCAATGGCAAACGCTACATCTTAGTAATTGTTGATGACTATTCACGCTGGACTTGGGTCTACTTTCTTCAAGCAAAGATCAAGCTCCACGATGATTATCACCTTTCACTAAAATACAAGTTTCAACTCTCAAACACCGCCCGACAAATCGTAATGCAGAGGAACTGAATTTGTTAACCAAACCCTTCGTGAATTTTATGAGAAAGTGGGAATTCAAAGATCGGACATCTATTGCTCGTACACCAACAAAACGGAGTTGTTGAAAGATCTAAACCAACGCTAGTGGAAGCCGCAAGAACAATGTTAATCAATGCTAAACTCCCAGATTACTTATGGGCGTAAGTCATTCATCATGCTACACTCAAAACCGCTTCTATGATTACAAAACGCCACAACAAAACACCTTTCGAGCTTGTCCACAACAGAAAACCAAATCTAAAACACTTTCATGTCTTTGGATCTCTTTGCTATCCAAATAATGATCGTGATGACTTTGGAAAGCTCAAAGCCAAAGCTGACATTGGAGTCTTTATTGGGTATTGTGATAATTCTAAAGGTTTCCGAACTGAATCGCCGAACAAAGGAGGTTATGGAAACGATTCATGCTCATTTTGATGAACTCACGGAAATGGCTTCGAGTATAATGACTTAGAACTCGGTCACAACCGCTTAAACTTCCCCAAACCCCATCATCACCGAACAAAGCCCCCAGCTCACTCGCCAACAAATGAAAAGGTTATTTGCTCCTCAAAGCTGACGATATTGATGAACGTGCTCCGGTGTATCCGCTGTTTCGTCACGCACAACCCGATAATATTCCTATACCCGATACACTCGCTACAACAAATATTGTTGAAGAAGCGGCACCGCTTGACTCCAACACAACAGCTTGAACAAAACGCCCAACAATGATGAACTGGCTAATGATGTTCTGAATGAAGTACCCCCACCTGCAGATTTTGATCCAAATGCGTTCTTTAACCCGCTTGCTAATGAGACTGCTGCACCAGATGTTGCGGAATCTTCAACAAACCATTTGAATCCTCAAAATCTGCACAATGTATACCAACATCAACCCTCTACACATAAATGGACAAAATATCATCCTCTGGAAAATATTATGGGCAACCCGAACCAACCAGTCGTTACGAGATAACGTCTTCACTCAGATGGTGAACATTGCATTTATGCACTCACCGTGCAATCTGAGCCCAAAAACATCAAAGACGCAATGACAAAAGACACTTGGATTGAATCCATGCAAGAAGAACTCAACCAATTCAAACGACTTGAAGTATGGGAACTGGTTGAAAGACCAACATGGGTTTACGTCATCGGTCTAAAATGGATTTGGAAGAACAAATTGATGCCGAAGGGAACGTAATCCAAACAAGTCACGCTAGTTGCTAAGGGTTATCGTAGGAAGAGGGTATAGACTTTGAAGAATCTTTTGCTCCTTGCTCGCCTTGAGGTTGTTCGATATTTCTCGCGTCAGCGCTCATATGAATATGACGGTCTATCGATGGATGTCAAAACCGTTTCAATGGACAACTTAAAGAAACGGTTTATGTCACCAACCGGATGGATTCGTTGATCCCGAAGTTCAACCACGCCTACAAACCGAACAAAGCTCAGATGGTCTCAAACAAGCCCCTCGGGCATGGTACGATAAGCTATCATCTTTCCTCATTGTCAATAATTTCACCAAAGGTTCAATGACCCTACTCTTTTTATACAATATCACGGGCACATATCTTAATTGTTCAAATTTACGTGGATGACATCATTTTTGGGTCTACACATAAAAGTACTCAATCGCTTTTGCAAAATTAATGAAGAAAAATTTTGAAATGTCCATGATGGGTGAACTTACATTCTTTCTAGGATTGCAAGTTCATCAATCACCCCGCGGTATTTTCTTGAGTCAGTCCAATATGCCCTTGAATTGTTAAACAAATTTGGAATGAAAACCTGTGACACTTATGCCACACCAATGACTCATACCAAGAAGCTAGATGCTGCTTTAAATGGGAAATTAGTGGACCCTACAAAATACCGTAGTATTATTGGGTCTCTAATGTACCTAACAACTAGCGTGCCCGATATTGTCTTTGCCGCTTATCTATGCTCCCGCTATCATCAAGACCAACTGAAACCCACATCTCTGAGGCTAAAAGAATCCTCCGATACATAAAGGGAACCATTAACTTGGGGATCCGGTATCCCAAGGATTCGGTTTTGAACTAATCGCTTTTTCAGATGTCGATCACGCAGATGTTTAGATTCACAAAAAAGTACTTCAGGAGCACTACAATTTCTTGGTGATAAACTGGTGTCTTGGCAATCAAAGAAGCAGGATTGTACATCGTTGTCATCAACCAAAGCGTAATATGTAGCCATGTCGGCGTGTTGTGCTCAAGTCATCCGGATGAGAACACAACTCAAAGACTATGGTTACGTATTTGACAGAATCCCGATGTATCGCGACAATCGAGTGCCATTGCGATCTCGCAGCAACTCAGTTCAACACTTGAAATCAAAGCACATTGATCTTCGCTATCATTTCATCAAGGACCACGTGGAATGTGGTAGTTGAATTATACTGTGGGTACTCGAATACCAATTGATCTGCTCACCAAAGCTTTGCCTCCCGCTAGGTTTAATGAGTTGGTCCACCGGATTTGTATGAGGTGTTTGACTCAAGAGGAATTGGATGACCTCCTAAAACAGTCTTAAAAACCTGTCAAACACCAAAATATCTTTTGTAAATAATTTTTTCAAAAACAAAATACAAAAATATAAAACCTGATAAAACAACAAAAATATTCTTCTATCTATGTTTCTTTCAGCATGGCAAGTACATTTCTTCCGTCAACACTCTAATCTTTCAAAATTCAGTATTTTTCCGATCAAGTGTTGAGGGGGAGAAAATCAATACTTAACTGTTTCAAAAACATCCGTTTACTTGCATGTTATCCTATCCCGGTTGTTTCTTTTATCAATGGTGGTAAAATTTCTTGTTTTATGACACTCCTCGGACTAAACTTTATAACCTTTCATTATTTTTCTAAGTCGAGGGGGAGTGTCGTCAAGTCTCTTTCTTAAAAAATCTTTGTTTGGTAACCAAAATGGAAGTTAATTGGCTTTAAATGAAATAGGAAAAGGTGGAGGGACCAAAACTGTCAAAAGATGAAAGTTATTTTAATAAAACACCTTCCACCAAACTTCCACTTCACATTTATTACTCATAAACCTAACCAATCCTACGCACGAAATTCGTTCTTCAAATCTGTGTTTCTGATCATCAATTTGTAAGTTATTTCATGATCTTAACGTGTTTACAAACATAGGTTTTGATTTTTACACGAATCCAACGGTCAAATTTTTGTCTATGATTGTTTTTGTGTTCTACTCATAAGCGTATGAACTCACAATCAAGAATGGGTGTTTGTGGTTAAAAGGATTGTGTCAAAACATGTCTTTAACATCAATGATACTAATTTTATCCTCTAAATCCACCCAGAAACACGAATTGATGGTTTTTCAAAATTAGGGTTCTTAAGTCGAATTGGGTGTTTTCAAATGTGAAGGTTTTTGGTCAAAAAGATTGTTGTGAGATGATGCTCTTATGATGAATTGATCATATATATGCCTTAAAACAACCCAGAAACACTAATTGATCATAAATTAGTAACTAGGGTTTAATGTTCTTGAGCTTTAGGTATTATTGATTCTCTGCGAATTAGATGTTAATACTTGGTTAACTCTCTCATGTAACATCTTAGAACTACCAGAAAACGTTTGGTGCAATTTCCATGGTTAAAATTGTTATGCGTAATTCTTGAACTATTAGGGTTTTGGTTTACGCGTAAGACTTTCTACGCGTAAACTGTCAAATGTGTTTCATGCCATAATCTGTTTCAAAACGACTATAAATGTTAAGATTACTGATATGATGACTTTATTTCAGGTTTGCTACGCATAAAACTCAGAATCAAGGTCCTTGTTACTCTACGCGTAAGGATCACCTTACGGTAAAGTTATGCGTAAGAGAAATTTTACGCAACGCTTCGCGTAGGTTCTACAATGGGACTACGCGTATCCTGTGAAGGATATGCGTAAACAATGACCTCTACGCATAAGGTCTACTCTACGAGTAAGCCCACGCCGTAAGGTTTATATACGCCTACGCCGTAAGCTTCTACGCTTAAGGTCCCCTTTTCCTACGCAACATTTCTTACGCCGTAAGTAGGATCCTACGCATAAGCTTGCGCCACGCGATACCACTCACCTGCACGCTAACTTTATCATTTCTAAGCCTAAGCCTGGATTGACCTTAATTTTGAATTGTTACGTGTACAATCTTGTAAATAAACTAATCATATCATCACGAAACCAATAATGTCATTAATAAACTTAAACGTTTGATATGTTGTGAACTATAAGTGATAACATAAACTTTAAAACTTAAAGTTAACTAACTCACGAAATGTTTCACGACGTCATTGGACTATTGGACAAACAAGTGACTTAGGACTCGTAACAATCATTAACACTGTACATTAAATAATTAGACAATAAAAACCTTCCGTTGACTAACATTATGTCTTTCGATATGTTGGTTCTTTTGGCTAATGTTATTTCAGATCACGACATGGCTGCTCAAATGAATGTGGATGCACCAGAAGTTCTCACAATTGCTAACATCTTCCCTAATGGCTATCCGAGAAAGATTGGAAAGAACAACCTTAGGGTTGACTTTGAAACCCTCACATGCTCAGAATCTTCTTGTCTCATTGCTGTGGATATTCTAAGGAATCATCCCTACCGGAACATGCTCTCACACTCTACTACAAGCAGGAAATCTACATTCACAATTCGAATTCAATGCGAGGATCACAGATCAAAGTGCAGCGATGACACTTAATCACAAACAAGTCACCATCACTCCCGCAGATTTACGGTCGCGCTTATCATTCCGCACATCGTGCCAACTGACTTCTTTGCCGCACCTACTGAAGAGACAGTCCTGCAATTCTTGTTAGATATTGGCTATGATGAAGCTTCAGGAATCATTACTAAGCATTCTCATGTGGAGCTTAAGAACATTCCTCAACCGTGGAGAACCCTCTACATCATCATCACCAAGTCTGCTCGGTCGCGGACAAGGCTATGAGCATCCCAAGCTCATGGAACCGCAAATCTTCGGTCATTGATCAATAAGAAAGACATTGAAATCAAGCACCGATATGGGATGACATGATCTCATTTCACAAGAAGCTTGGCTCAAAGATTCCCTATGTCAGATACACAAAGCTTTTGATCCAAAGAGCACTTGGGCTTAATCCTGATATTCCCAAGAGGCTTAATGACTCCGACAATCACGACATGTTTTCTGAGCCTATCTTTCAATCAGAATCAAAGAATCGACAACAAAGAAGCGAGGGTGCCGTGCTTTACGCCGATCACCTTCTGTCTAAAGAAATCAAAAAGCTTGAAACATACAAAAGGTATCGAGTAGCAGTACGAGAAGGCAAAGTTGGTCATCTCGATGAAAAGCCTTCTGGTACACCTACACGGAGGACCAGAAGAGGAAGTGCTGGAAGTGGAGTAAGCACAGAGAGTCAAAGGAAGTTTCCCAAAAGGAATCCTCCTCGTAAAAGGATTGTTCCCGTAAAGGAAGCTGAACCTATTCTCACACCTGAACCACTAAGAAAGCTTTTGGACGAAAGCTCTGAAGGTACTGATTCAGATGAAGAGATTATCTACTCTGAAACTGCAAAGGATGACACTCCATCAGTACCGAATCCTCCCAGTCCAATAGCTGAACATGTGATAAGGTTTTAAAAGGTACCATTTTGAGGGGTCGTTTAAGTCCTTATTTGATCACTTTTGTATCCGTTATTGCTTAATATCGTTCCTTTTCACTTTTTAGGTCTCGTGAAGGCAAAATGCTGAAATGGCACTTATTTGGACGAAAAGGCGTGAATATATGAAGAAAATGGCCAAAGTCAAAATCGAGACACTCACAGTTGCTGAAAGTAGAAGGCGACGGCGTCAGGTGCTACATTGTGACGCCGTCCCAAAATTATTGTGACGGGCCAGAACCCAAAACTAGTATTTTCAAGAGACGGCGTCTAGTTGTGAAAGAGTAGGCCGTCCGCTACCTGACGCCTAGATGCAATCCGCACGACGCCGAAAGCTCAAGAGGACGGCGTCACGGACATAAGGTGACGCCGTCCCAAGGTTAACGTGGCCAAGACGAAACCCTAATGGTGGTGACACCACGGCGTCACTAAACATAAGGTGACGCCGTCGCAATTGTAATCTTATATATAGAATCCGAATTTTTCAGTCTTTGTGTGGAGAGTCTTTGGAGTAAAAACCTAAAACCGAACCTAAGGTGTCTTGTACAATATTTTAGGGTTTTAAACCCTATCTTACATCAAGATAAGTCTTTACTTCATTAATTCAATTATGTCTTTGATTATTTGTGTGTATGCTTGCATGTTCTCCATGTCCGGCTAATTTATTTGTGTGTTTGCTTAGGAAGTATGAAACTTAATTATTGAATATTGATTGGTTGTTTCTTATCTTAGTTGATTAATGATCTAGTAATGCGATAGGTCATTCGTTGTGCACTTTATGCTTGATTCATCTTTGTGAACCTTAGAATATAATTACCTGAGTAGTTGTAGGCTAAACCATCCAAAGAGCGCCTTAGAGTAGGAGTTTATAATCCCTAGTGGGTTTGTAGACAAGACCCTTTGGTAAGTTCAAAGAGTTAGGGAGAAACGCATACCCTACAACTTTAGATACACAACGCAACTAGGAATAAGACGTGACACACGACCATCAATAGGAGATAATTAAGGAGTAATACAAACTAAGTAAACACATCTTTAAACTATCATACGAGCACACATTAATTAGACATAGACTCCCACAACCTTAGTTTAGATAATTAGATAATAGTAGAGTAATCGGTAGAAATACCAACCCCCCAAATCCAATACCCGAGATTCGTACCTTTCCACTTCATAAAATATAAAAAGATAAAAAAATAATCTTCCTCAACCTTAACCTTAGCGTAGTAACTCCTTACTAGCATTCCTATTCCCCTAGAGAACGATATCAATACCCGTGGCTTACCCTAATTACTACACTACAACGATTAGGTTCACTGCCTAGGGTGTTATAAAACTTGCTCGAAGAAAAGGAAGTTTCCTTGACCCGAACGACGCGTGTAGCGTTATCAAGTTTTTAGGCGCCAATGGGGAATAGAATAGCTAGTTAGTAGTCCACCTCGTTTAGGTTTATTTGCTTGATTCCTATCAAGTAAACTTTTTTTTTTCATTTTTTAGCTTTCTCTTAGTCTATCCCCCTTCTTCGTGACCCTCGTTCGTAAAAACCATCACTCACCATGATCCGTATCTTCCGTCGAAGATTCTTCACTCTACCCGTTCCCAATCCCGAGATTGAGAACGCAATCCCACAAAACCCTTCATCCACTCACCATTTTGGTAATCACCTAGGGCATAATGAGATAAATTGGCAACAACAAAGTCCTTTTTATTACTCTGATTCTGATGAGGAATTTGATTATGGTGAGGCACTTGATAGCGGAGAAATCATTAATGAAATTGAGGAAGACCCCTCCCAATGTTTTGACCCTAGGTGTAGGATTGAGAAAGATGGCCCCTTTAACATGCAATTCCCTTGCAAAATAGGACTAGAGGGGTTCGATGCTTATTTGAATTCATTCTTACCTTTAAACTTAATCTCAAGAGACCTATACAACAAAATCAAGGTCAATGAGTTAACTTATCAAGGGAATAATGTTGTTGAAGCAGTCATTTATTTGCACGTGTTTGTCGGAAGTTTTGCTTATTTGGTAGAGTTCATGGTCTTAGAAGACTTAGGAGAATTTATAGATAAGGACCTCACTCTAGTAATTTTTGGAAAACCTTTCAAAAAATTGACTAGGTTGAATGAACGGATGATTGATGGTCTAATTACATTCTCTGATGAAGTTGAAGATTTCATCTACCAAATGCCACGCGCTCATCCTAGGTTTAAACATAAGGACATCGAGGTTTGTAATAGAATGACCCCTATTCCATTGCTTAGTGAAAGGGATAAGCAGAGTGGGCTTAGGTACCCATATGAGAAAACTAAGCGGTACTACAAAAAATGCCTTGAATTAGGAGATGATTACAAAAAGAATGAAAGAGTGTTGGAATGGCTTAAGTATGAGCACGAGAGGATAGGTGAGGAAACGTAGGAGCACGACTATGAGGCTAGCTACAAGACTCTTAAATAAAGAAAAGCGCTTCGTGGGAGGCAACCCATGCTTAATTGTTTGCTTGTTAGTGTCATATATCTTTTATTAATTATTTATCCTCATGTTTAAATTTATGAAAATGCTTTATTTTGTTTTTAACCTCGTCTTAATTGCATATAAAGGTATTTTACATAAGGGATAAGTGTAGGGAGGATTACACACGTTTTCAAAAGAAACGTAAACATGAGAATAACAATTAACTAAAAGATATTTATGTTTGTTTGTTCGAGTCAAATGCTTGTATCGAGTCATAATGGATGTTTTGCAGAAATTTTTCCAGATTCTAAAGATGTAAAATTTTCGAATTTTTTCCGTAAAATCGCAGACCGCTTTTGTCAAGATAACCTGACGACGTCAGATTGCAACTGACGGCGCAGAAGGAGTAAAACATCGATTACTTTTCTCGTTTTCTCGAGCTACTTATAAATTTTTGGAATTTTCCGTGTATTAATTTTCTTAGAAAATCTGTAAACATCCATTCCACAAGCATTATATCCTAGTTTAAATCGAGTCTTATATATATTATTACCGCCGATTTTACGCGAAGGTTTCGTTTGTTTTCTTCAAGTGTGCAGGTTTAGTTTGTCAAGAAGAAGTTACATAAGATTGGAAGGAGCTTTTCACGCAATAATTCTTCTTGGAAAAGATTTAACCACCACTTTACACGGATCCTACCGAGCTAATCAGGGGAGTATTAGTTTCTTTCGTTTTTAATTACCTTCTTTTATCATAACTTTGATACTTTCGGGGAACATTGGGGACAATGTTCGGGCCTTTTAAGTGTAGGAAGGAAAAATAAAACGGGAACTTTGAAACTATGCTTATCCTTGATTATTTGCTTTGTCCAATTGTGATTGTGTAATAAACCATGAGGAAATGTCGGTTAGGGTAATTTTGGCACCAAATTTAAAATTTTTCATGACATATAAGAGTGGGCCATTAGTCTTAACAAAAGCGTCTCATGGATAGGAAGTTGCATGACTAGCACAAAACCCTTTACCACCCAAATTCCACCAAAATGTGAGGATTGCCCTTAGATTAGTAGGAATTAAAGCATTCATCTTTAATGCTTAGAGTGTGAACCAGTAGTATATTAGATTCTAGAACTTGTTTTGTGATGCATTCCGAGATCGCAAGTGAGGCTACACTTGTGTAGTTAGGAATAACTAAATGATAAGAGGCATTAGGATAACCCTTGTTTGATACCTGTAATATAATTACTTCTTCCACTTCGGTTGAGTAATTCCCCCACACCCTTTGCGTTGTACTCATCTTTAGTACACGATACCCCTAGTTAACCCCTCAGAGCCTATCCTTTTCGCGGTTCTCGTGATGTTTCGGTTTTTCCGGAATATCAATGAAGAGCATTGTTTACACCCCACCCCAAATATACACCCAAATCGCCTTAGCCTACCCCTTATGCACTCACTTTTAGTGCAAATGTTTGTTATCACCCTAAACCCTTAGTTCAATTATCTAGTTGCTTGCATAAGTTGCTAAGTCGAGTCATATCCTTTGTATACAGTTTTGGGACGATTGGGATTCATGGGAAAAGTTAAAGTTTATGAAATGACGGGAAGGGAACGTTAAATTCAAATTCCCTTTGTTGCGTAATAATGTACCCCAAGTGTTTTGATCTTTTCAATTCGGGTCAAATTAGTGTTAGATTAATAAAAACTCAAGTGTAGGGATATGCCTGTAAATCCCTAGTATTTTGATGTTATCGTAGAGGATGGTAGAGTAAAAGTGTGTGAAAAAAAAAAAAAAAAAAAATAGAAAAAAAAAATAGAAAAAGAGAAAAGAAAAAGATAGAGTGTGAAAAAAAAAATAAATAAATAAATAAATACGGGCTACCATCCTACATCTATCTTTAAATTTATGTTTATTTATTTCAGTTGTCTAGAGTTTAGAGTGTCGAGTCTTGGCTTAGCAACGCCATTCTTCATATGCAGTTAACATAAAGATTTTTGACTTGCCACCACTAAATAGCCTATCCCACCAAACCCTTATTTCCCTACCGTAAGCCTAACATTACAACCCTTTTAAAAGACCTCTTTGATAGTCTTTCCTAGGTGCTTACGCCAAAGCGATGAAGGTTTGATCTATTCTCAAGCCTATGGTAATCTATGTACTAGGACCGGTTAATGAGTGTTTATCTTCCATTTCCTATATTGTTATATTTCATATATACACCCGAGAGATGTGAGTATCCAAACACCCCATGTGAGGTGCTAGTATGTAATTCCGTACTTGTTATGACTTTTATGGGCTTATATGTGTTTTGGACCATTTTGAATCAATGCTTCATGACCCCTAACTTATAAATTAATTGGCTAAAAGCACATTTGCTTGAGGACAAGCAAATAACAAGTGTAGGGATATTTGATAAGGTTTTAAAAGGTACCATTTTGAGGGTCGTTTTAGTCCTTATTTGATCACTTTTGTATCCGTTATTGCTTAATATCGTTCCTTTTCACTTTTAGGTCTCTTGAAGGCAAAATGCTGGAATGACACTTATTTGGACGAAAAGGCGTGAATATATGAAGAAAATGGCCAAAGTCAAAATCGAGACACTCACGATTCTTGAAAGTAGAAGCGCGGGCCAAGTGCTACATTGTGACGCCGTCCCAAAATTATTGTGACGGGCCAGAACCCAAAACTCGTATTTTCAAGAGACGGCGTCTAGTTGTGAAAGAGTAGGCCGTCGCTACTCGACGCCTAGATGCAATCCGGACGACGCCGGTGAAGAGGACGGCGCCACAGACATAAGGTGACGCCGTCGCAAGGTTAACGTGGCCAAGACGAAACCCTAATGACGACACGGCGTCACTAAACATAAGGTGGCGCCGCAATTGTAATCTTATATATAGAATCCGAATTTTTCAGTCATTGTGTGGAGAGTCTTTGGAGTAAAAACCTAAAACCGAACCTAAGGTGTCTTGTACAATATTTTAGGGTTTTAAACCCTATCTTACATCAAGATAAGTCTTTACTTCATTAATTCAATTATGTCTTTGATTATTTGTGTGTATGCTTGCATGTTCTCCATGTCCGCTAATTTACTTGTGTGTTTGCTTAGGAAGTATGAAACTTAATTATTGAATATTGATTGGTTGTTTCTTATCTTAGTTGATTAATGATCTAGTAATGCGATAGGTCATTCGTTGTGCACTTTATGCTTGATTCATCTTTGTGAACCTTAGAATATAATTACCTGAGTAGTTGTAGGCTAAACCATCCAAAGAGCGCCTTAGAGTAGGAGTTTATAATCCCTAGTGGGTTTGTAGACAAGACCCTTTGGTAAGTTCAAAGAGTTAGGGAGAAACGCATACCCTACAACTTTAGATACACAACGCAACTAGGAATAAGACGTGACACTCAACCATCAATAGGAGATAATTAAGGAGTAATACAAACTAAGTAAACACATCTTTAAACTATCATACGAGCACACATTAATTAGACATAGACTCCTACAACCTTAGTTTAGATAATTAGATAATAGTAGAGTAATCGGTAGAAATACCAACCCCCCAAATCCAATACCCGAGATTCGTACCTTTCCATTTCATAAAATATAAAAAGATAAAAAAATAATCTTCCTCAACCTTAACCTTAGCGTAGTAACTCCTTACTAGCATTCCTATTCCCCTAGAGAACGATATCAATACCCGTGGCTTACCCTAATTACTACACTACAACGATTAGGTTCACTGCCTAGGGTGTTATAAAACTTGCTCGAAGAAAAGGAAGTTTCCTTGACCTCGAACGACGCGTGTAGCGTTATCAACATGACAAAGGGAAGACTCATGTACTTGTGCCCTATGATGCAAGCTCAAGCTCAGATGAAGAGCAACTGGAAAAATCCTACAGGAAGAAGTTTAAAATCGTCAGACATCAACACAAAGCTGAAGAATTTGCAAAAGACCAAATGGGTTGCCCCGGAGGATCAAGTGGTGTTGCCCACTCTAAACCATCTCCTGATGCGGTTAATCAACCTGATAAGGGAGCTGGTACCACCAATCTTCTGCAACAACAACAGCTTCTGGAGGATTCTATCGAATATGAGTTTGAGGAACCAGCAAAAGAGAAGACTGAGGATATACCTGCTGATCCAAAAACTGATGACAAGGCTTTGTCTAAGGAGGGAACTTCTGAACCGCCCAAGGACCCCGAGTCTCCTCATGTCTCCTCCTCATCAGACTCGTCATCTCACTCTTCACCACCACCATCAAAGAAATCAACCAAATCAACATCCAAATCTGTGAAGAAACCACCTCGATCTTGGATTTCTCATACTCATAAGAGAATTGTGAATCTTTGTCAAACAAGTCAGAAAGAAAGACATGCTCTACAGGAAGCTGAACTTTCTCAATCAACAAGTACAGTATCTTCATGACGAGAATGACAAGATGCAAGAGGAAAGGAAATACGTCCAGGAGTACATGAAAAGGAATCTCCAAGGGGAAATGAACGAGATGATCGAAGGCTACACTCACAAGTACCTTCTGGATATTGTTCCTAAAGTCACAAAGGAGATGTTTACCAGACAACTATATCCGAATCTCATGCAGATAGCCAAGCAAACTATAAGATCAACACCCTTAACCGTCACAATCAATCCAACTGATCCTGTAGTTTTCTCTGATCTTTGAATTGGTGGCCAAGCTTGTAACACAAATGTCTAAACGATCTGCGACATTTACTTCGGATGAAGGAAAGCTGTTTCAAGCATTGCTGGACTACCAACTCAAAACAACATGTAGAGTCGAAGCAGAAAGGCCTAAACGTCCTAGAGACGATGAAGATAAGGATAAGGATAAGAATGATGAAGCTAAACGACAAAAGAAGTCTGGTGAATCATCCTAGATGCTACCTCCTCCCCAACGGACTCCTGCTCAACAACGGTCTCCTCCTCGTTCTTCTACAGATAAACCTCAGGATTCTTCTGAATTACCGCCCCAGACTCAGAAAACCGGTGATTATTTTGAGTATACGGGTGGTGACGATGAGGAAGTCCATGAGCCCCTACAACAACCCACCTCTCCCAAACAAGTATAGAAACCAAAATCATCATCTAGGCCTTCGAAAAAGAAGAAGAAGACGCCTCATCGACGTCGTATCATGGCTAGACGATGATAAAACAGAAGAATTTGAATGGTTCTCTACACTTGTCAACTCAACTCCCTCGCCAAGAAGGTCAAGATCTGGTAGACGGTAACACATTGGAGCATGCTAAAATTCTGCAAGAAAAGTTCCATGTGAAGAAGATGACGAAATCGGAGTTGAAGCGAATCAAGAATGAAGCATTTCAACTGTTAAAAGACAGCTCGGAAAGTGCCCTCGAGGTCGAATATCACCTTGACAATATTGCTCGAGCTTTGTCTAACAACATGGATTGGCTCAACCCAGAAGCAAACATCGACTTCACCAAACGGGACAACCCTCCATATTACACCGACTGGACTAAACCTCTACCAACAATTGGCCAACCAGATGAACCAAGGATTCCATTCCGATATTTCTTCAACATAGACTTGGATTTTCTTCTACATGGTGGCGATGGTTCAAGGAAATATGCTACATCTTTGACACTTCCATTCCCGGCAGCTATATACTCTAACTGCATAGCCATCGAGGAAAGAGCTAACCACTTATTTTCCAACAATGTGGTAGAGTATGACCGAGATGCAATGTATGGGATTCATCATTGGCCGGAACGCCGAAGAATCTACTACAGAAGCTGTCAGGTTCAGAAGTCTCAACATGCAGTGTTCAGTACAAAGAGTATCGTTGCCATCAAACATGTTGATCTTTCGTCTAAGTGGGACTACACTTTCCTAAAGAATATCTTGGTCAAACGACAAGATGAAAGGGATTATGCATTCTCTGAAGCTGACTTTGAGAATTTGTCTATCAACGACATTGAAGACATGTACCTTGCCAAAGTACAGGGTCGCATGAGACAATTTTCAACCGGAATACAACGTGAATTCATCAAGTCATTGCTCATCTTCATCGACGCGATAGTCATCAAAGAACGTGTAGAAGATCTCCGCCTGCGGTTGAATCTTATCGGACACGTGTCAACTTCACTCCACCTCGCCTGATCTTCCCGACATCAACCGGCTCTCACAATATACACTCATCAAAAACCTTTCGGCGTCGTTTACCGTAGTGAACTTCAAAGAAATTGCTTAATGACGTGTAGTGAACTTCACAAATTCGGAGATCACACTTTGAAGTTGGTTAGGGACGGATTGGCTTATTGGTTGAAGGATATACGTCAAAAGATTGGGTCTCCGAAGCGATGGAACTCTCATGACAGAAGGGATGTACGGAGAATCATCACCATGATTGATGAACGGTTGTTTCGAAGGGATCAGTTCAGAACGCTGGAAAGCTTTGTTGGTGGTCGACCCAGGATGAACATCACCGGCTATCAACGCCCAGTTCGCACTCCTGGAAACATCACTGCACTTACTGGTACTCCTGGAACTGCTTCTTTCATTATAAATTTGGATGTGTGATTATATATGTCCATGGCTTGTGCACATATTTCAGTGTACAACCCGTTCTTGTCAAGAAAGGACCCTGTGGTACGCTTCAGTGCCACAAATCCTTATAAAAGGAGCGAAAGCTTCTTACTTTTGAGTAAAACCTATCAAACCTTTCATTATTCAAGGTTTTGCTCAAAAGAACAAGTACTTCCCCTTATGATTTTCAAAACCTCAACCTTTATATCACTTGTTGAGGGGGAGTATTTGAAACTTTGTTCACCTAAATGTTCTTTGTGTCACTCTTCCCGCAACACTCGAAATGGTCATATTTATTCTCAAACGTTTCAAAAATAACATTTTATATGCCATTTTTGAGGGGGAGAAAATATGTGATAAGAAATATGTTAGTTGATTTCTCGTGTGAAAAGACTTAACCAACGAATTGACGATACTTAACCGTTAGTAACTCGAAAAGACTTGTCCGGGACGGGTAATAATTTCAAGCTAGTTCGCTAGTTATGTAAACGTGTCTCGCAAAGGACTTGTCCGAGTAGAATGTAACATTCGAGAAACTCTTGGTAGACATGAACTCTGACGGGTTTGACAACCTTTCGAGGATTGTCTACACCTTCAAGGTAGTTATTAGAGCTAGTTGTCACCTAAAAGCTGACAATGTAACTCTTTAACTACGCAACGTAACCGTGTCTCGCGGGGGATTGTCTATCTTTAGTTGATCAATTCAAAATGTGTGCGCTCTTTCCTCACTGTGCATTTAACCGTTAAAACTCTTAAGCACATGCGGAGGGGGAGTATTTATGCAAAATATCATCTCAACAGTGGTTTAAAATGTTTTCATTCATAAACACTGTGTGAGATTTTCCAAGTAAATGGTTTTATGGCAACATAGGTTAGTCATGGAGTTATAAGAATAACCGTCCTATGATCCGCCAGAGCCGGAGGGATCTACCCAAGGACACCACAAATAGTTAGAATTTAGAAGTCCTTAGGTTTGATTGTAAAAAGGAGAAAATGAGAATCGAAGAAAATGTAAAGTAAAGGGTGAAAATAAATAGCCCTCCAGATTATTCAACTTAGGGCAGACACCGGGTTCAATTCATATGCTACTGGTTGTCACTTGATGACACCGGTATTGAAGATTAAAAGTCATCATGGACCCAATGACGCATGCTCTAAACCTTCTTAGCCACTCAAGTTTCTCTCAACAGAAGCTTGTTTCATTCTCACAGGGAACCCTACATAATCTATCGGCTTTCTCTTAGAGATTGCTGATATTGAAGAAGGAGACCCTCTCCCTAGTCTCCGCCAGAAAACCAAAACGCACAACTGAGTCTAGAGCCACGAGATTCATCAAAAGATCTCTTAGGAACACTTGACATTTCATCACTTGTTGATCACCAAATAAGATCATCAGTGGTTCATATCGAGTCCTTCACGAGATCTTAGCAATGCATCGAGAACATTTATGAGAGGTTCACAATTGTGATCCTCGATGATTGAATGGAAACTCCCGCCGGGTCAACATCAAACGAGCCACAAGAGTCACTCGTAACTCCCGTGGATTACGCTTAGTGTGTCTCAAACGGTCTATGCGTGAGATGATGCTTCTCGTGTACCTCGCGACTCATCGAACTATAGATGTACTTCGTACATCGCGTTATCTCACTTGTGGGACTCATTCAGAACGGCCTTTGTGAGAATTAGAGTTGTGTTTTCACACTATCTTAATAATACTCTTGAAGTTCAAACTTGTAAGTGTCGGAATCCGCTTATTACTAACCGTTTTAATGTTTTCTTCTTATGGAAGCTCTGGAGCGGAATGATCGTGCAGATTCTTCTCATGCTCACGCCAACATCATCACTAATGGAAGTTCTATCTTAAAGCAACACAACAAATCGGAATGATTCTTCATCAAATCAAAGAATCTACAAAGTTAAAGACTTAAAGAACTTCATCGATCTCTGAATTCCAACGTCCAAAGAGCGTGTGAGCATGTTGAAGAATGACGTGGAGACAGGAGGAAAATGAAGCTGACGAGAAGTGCACTTGATGTAGACTACAACATACTATCACTTTCATCACAAAGAACAATGATCAAAGAACAAAGTTAAAGATGACGTCAAAGCAAAACCGTTCAAAGAAAACTATCTCTCTACACTAGGGAGATTGTTCGAATCGAGGCAATTCTTCTCGCAAGAAAGAAGAATGTCAGAAGACGTCAAAGCTACTATTACATCAATTCCTTCACCGTTTTCATCACTAACACTTAGGGGGAGATTGTTGGAAACACTCCTAAACCATAATCAAGTGTTAGTAATTAATATGTAATAGTTAGCTTAATTATGGCCTTTATGTTTGTTATTAGCCTTAAGCTTGTGTAGAAGGCCCATGAGCTTAGGACCATGTCCATTAAGGAAAGGAAGGGAACTAGGAGTGTTGCCCTAGCTTCCCTCCTATAAATACATTGTAATAACCCTCACTTGAGGGTTGGTTGTTCAAGTTATTTTCTTTCACTACACTCTACGCATAACCGTGTTTTTATATCGTGTGTTTGTGTTTGATTTCTTGTTCAATCGCCTTAATCTCTTTCTAGTAAGCTTGTGTTGTAAAACTAGTGACCTAACAGGACTTATTTTCGTTTAATAGCCAAATGTGGGAATGAGTTCGGCTTCGACAATTTGGACTTCGGCTTCAACCGTGGATCTGGATTTGGACTTATTTTCAAATTTAAGACAAGAAAGCGATAAACGGGCTAGGAGTGAGAATTTATCGAGCAACGAATATGGGAGATATACGGGAACCGATTGGTTAAATACTATCACACCCGAAGAGTTCAAGAATTTTGATGTTTTGAATTGGTTGAAACAAAGGGAACCTCAATTTCCCGTTCTAGCCGCAATGGCCCGGTATTTACTAAGCGTACAAGTTTCTACCGTTGCTTCGGAATCCGCTTTTTCTACTAGTGGAAGGATATTATCGGTAAGAAGAATAAGGCTGACACCTTTATCTTTGGAGATATGTATTTGCTTGAAGGATTATTTAGATGGGAATGAACCTATACAACACGTTTCAATACTTAAAGAACCGATGGAATACGAAAAACAATTACAAGATGTCGAGGTGGAAGAGGGTTATGTAATCAATCTTTTCAAAGAAGAAGTCGCTTTCGATGAAGCAACAAGCGCCGCTATGGACACCACTGAAGTTGAAGATGAAACTGATGATGAATAATAGTTAAAATGTACTGTATTAGATTTGTGATTCAAGTACTTTATATGTGACGTTTATGAGTTTATTGAATAAAAGTCGAAGTTTATTAAGTTTATTGTGCATAAAACGCGAAAAAAAAAAAAAAAAAAAAAAAGGGAATCTACCCATTTGCATGCCTACTGTTAACAATTTGGCTTACCGGTTTTTGGGAACCGGTTTGACCGGTTTTAAATTGGAACCGGTTAAAGAACCGAACCGAACCGGAACCGGTAACCCCGGATCCGAAAAAATCGAACCGGTTTTAACCGGGACCGGTTCTTTGACTTTGACCGAAAACTGCAAGAACCGGGTTTTGGCCACATCTGGGGCACGAGTATAGGACCATCATTGGATGTTTTAGGTCGGTCCTAATATCTCATTGCTTAACTAGAAATAAAACATAACTTGAATAAAAGGTCAATCCTGAGCTCCCGTTGTTGTTTTTGTATTTAATAAACCCTATAAGCGTCTCTCCATGCGTTTTATGTTTGTCTTAACATTCAAAAAGATCATGCCACTCTCTACCCATCTCTATGTGCTTATAATAAGCAAACCAAGCTAGGTTCTTTCAATATATGATAAATGTAACCTTAGAGTGCCCTTAAGAGAACAATAGCATATGAATGAAATTTAGAATGTTGTGAAAATACTTAGAGTGCCCTTAAGACAACAGAGCTTATAAGGAAAATCTATTTGTATAATACGCCTACTTCAAGTTCAAAGTGGATGATTTAGATCTATTTTACATCAAGTGAAAACTATTTTCTAGGAGATAGCCCATAAGTAATTCAGTTTTGGTTGACCACATTACTTTCTACTCTTACAAGTGTATTTTATTTCTTTTCGATCTCAAAAAGAGAAGCAATTATGAACACCACCAGTCAACGTTTTATGAAAAGCTCACATGATATACATATAATAATTTACATCGACATCGCAAAATTATGAGTGAGTGGATAAGTGAACTCATTTAGTATGAATTCAATTTAGTTGAGATTCGAGTCCCAAAATGAAACAACACAATGATACAACTGGTGTCAAGTCCTTGTACGCCGTCATCTTCCGCAATTTTATGATAAAAGTACAAACCTTTTAGACTCTAGTATCACTTACATGGTCAATGGTGATATGGTTTTAGTCATAAGCAACGGTTTGTGCTAGCTGAGTTTTATCATGTCAAAACTGTTTTCCAAATTGTACATTCTACATTTTGTTGCCGAACCATGAAAAAACACAATACGACTACTCAATAGCTTTCATAAATATAAACAGTTCACGCTCTGATAATTTCTTATCACTGATGTTTGTCGATACTGTTCCCTGTAAATCTCAGGGACATTTGACGAAAGCCAATAGTTTGACTCAAAAGTCAAATAATTTATTATATTTAATGATTTCAACCAAATGTAGAGATTTTTTTATGTAAATCAAAAGTTTATTACAATCTTATATCACTTAGAACACTTTATTAAGTTTAATAATACAATTCTGACCGTTTTCATCAAGAACACAGTTTGACTTCAGAAGTCAACTGTGTTTGTTGAGCTCCATTAATTAAACTAAGTTCAAATTCTTTATTGATTTAAAGTAATTAGTACAACATGCAAGTTGAGGCTACACCTTAATTTAACAGCATTATTAAAAAAGTACTACTGAAAAACCCTTTTAAACACTTCTTAAACCTTTACAAGCAATAATACTTTTGGAGGGTACCAGAAAATAGTATCTATAACCAAAACAGGTTCAGGGAAATTCACTTAATAATCACCAATCATCAATGATCCTTGTCTTCCATACTGTGACGGGATGCGGAGTCTAAGCACATGTAAACAATCAACAATGCCTGAGGAAAAAAATCATAAACAAATTATTTCCACCTGAAAAAAAAAACGATTGAATGTTAAAATAAACTGTAAACATGAAAAACAAAAAAAAAAATGTTAAACAGATTTTATATTCATTTCATCCCTACTTTAGCACACGAAAAACAAACTGGCCATTCATGTTTATAATTAATCAAGTCCCATTAATGAGCATAAACATAATTAACATGATATAGATTTCAATGCATGAATAAGAAATGACGCATTTTGGATCAGCAAAGTCATGTCAGGTTTCAACTAGAGTAAAGCTGGAAGTCTGGAACTAGGCTTAAATGTCAACAAGAACAACAAAAATTGCACAATGTGATTGACAAAACAGCACAAATAAACGGCTACAGTCATTTGTTCCAGACTATTTCACTATGTGCCTAGAAAGAAGTTCGATATAATGTAACGAAGAAGTGTTTCAGCACCAAAGCTTGGGGCCATGTCCTTACGGTATCATCTTCCGCAATTTTATGATAAAAATACAAACCTTTTAGACTCTATAGTATCATATCAAAATCACAACATATTACCTACGTAGTCAATGGTGACATTGTTTTAGTTATAAGCAACGTTTTACGTTAGCTCAGTTTTACCAAGTCAAAACTGTTTTTCAAATTGTACATTCTACATTTTGTAGCCCAACCATGAAAAAACACAATATGACTACTCAATGGTTTACAAAAACATAAACGGTTCAAGCCCTGATAATTTCTTATCACTGACATATGTTTTTCAGTTCAATTTCATAAAAATCTCAATAAAATTCGATGAAAGCCAATAGTTTGACTCAAAAAGTCAAATGCTTTTATGTTTGATGGTTTCATCCAAATGTAGATCTTATGTATGTGAATCAAAACTTGTATATGATCTTAATTCGCTCATAACACTTTCTTAAGTTTATTATTAATATGAACATCTCCAGCATCGTATAGATTTCTGTTCTTTTTCATCAAGAAATCAGTTTGACTTTCTCAGAAGTCAACTAAGTTTATTCAACTCCATATATTAACTTATCTAACTTCAAATTCTACTATGATTTACAGTAATTAGTACAAAATCCAAGATGGGGATTATATTGCAATCTAAGAGTGTAATAAAAAGTACTAATATAGCAATATTGAACGATAAAAGAGTTTGACTTTATGAAGAAGTCAAGAGTGTTTATTGAACTCCATGAATTAAACTATCTGACTTGTATTCTATATGCGTTTTAAGTAATTAGTGCAACATCCAATTAGGGAATTATAGCTTAAACATTTCTGTACAAAAAATCATACATGAGAGTGTGCCAGAGAAAACTATCAATGATTAAAACAGATTGGGCGACAATGATCCGTGCTTCATTTAAACGATGGGGTGCAGGGTATAAGCACATGAAAACAATCAACAATGCCTGGGGAAAAAATCATAAACAATTGTTTCAAGTTAGAAAAAATAATGACTGAATGTTAATAAGTAAATGTAAACACGAAAAATGGAAGGAAAAAAAAACTCAAAACATGTTATTTGATTTGATCATTTAGTCTCAACTATGAACCGTAGATGAGTTTGGGTACATTACCTTGTGTGCAGATTGGCATTATATTGCCTCGATACCTAATTGCAAAAAGTGGTACAAATGTTAGGATCCATAGTAAAACACATATATAACATAGACACATTAGTCGTTGTCATGTAAGGCGATCAACAAAAAAATAGAGAGAGAATGTACCTGTTACATTAGTTCTGCATGTATCGGCTCCTTTCGGTCTGTTAACTGCGTCATTTATCGCTTCTGCTTATATCTGCCATGAGTATAGCGCTTGTAGACCTTTGGTGATATAACACATTTTATCTTACCCATGTTGTTTGGAATATCTCGTAAATGGTTACAATCCGTTATGATTAGCGTCTCTAAAGATTCTATTTGGCCAAGATCATCAGGTAACTTCTGAAGAAGAAAACATGATTTAAGTTCGAGAGACTTGAGATGTTTCAACTTACAAATGCTATCTGGAAGATTTTTCATCTCTGTAGATGAAAAAGTCAGCTCCTCTAGACATTCTAACTGGTCAAGGTCCCGGGGTGCTTCTGTAATATTGCCTTCAAGTGTAAGCTTTCTTATACATTGTAAACTACAAATGCTTCTTGGAAAACTCTCAAGGTTTGTACAAGCACACAGACCTAGAGAAATTAGCCTTTCAAGATTTCCAAACGATGAATCTGTATCTTCTTTGTAAAAACATTCAAACAGAAACTTTGGAGAATCGTTGTCGGGGTGCAATGGGCAAACATCAGTGGATTCTGCAATCAGATGTAACTCAGATAAAGAACCAACCTCATCTGAATCAGAATCAAGCTCTTTGTCAAACAAAAAAGACTTAAACCTCCCACAACCACTTAAGTCTAAGAAGACAAGCTTTTTCAGACATCCAATGGGAGCATTAATTTCCACCAAATCATAACAATTTTTAAGATTTAACCTTTTGAGATTTGGAGTGAGCCCAAGGTCAAGGGTCCTCAACTTTGAATCACTGAGGTTGATAACTTCGAGCTTTGGACTTTCATCAGGCATTTTAAGCTCTACCAAATCATTACAGCCTTTGAGTTTTAGCTTCTTAAGATTCGGAGTATTCCCGAGGTGAAGGTTTGTCAACTTTGATTCAGTGATGGTGAGAGATTCGAGCTTTGGATGATGATCAGCAGGTATATGAAGCTTTAAGAAATCATCACAATACTTAATAGTCAACTGCTCAAGATTTGGAGCCAACCTAAGGCCAAAGGTCCTCAACTTTGAGTACCTGATAGTGAGGAACCTTAGCTTATGAAGAACCTAACATAAGTACAAAAAAAGAATTAATATTGGTGCAATGAGAAACCAATAGATATATAGGATCGTAATGAATCATGAAAAACAACAAATTAACCATTATTTTACCTTTCCTTCTTCATCTTCCCAAAGTTGAACAATATCGCTGTCACTTATGTAAAGTTCAACAAGATATTTTCCTTGAAATGTATTCGGTAAACTCGAAAAAGGAAAATCCCACCATCTCATGTATCGTAAGGAACTTGGAAGGTATTCGCTAACTTTATCAAATTGAACAATATTGCTCTTAAGATTAGACTTATAGAGATTCATATAAACATATCTAAGATCCTTCATTTTTGCTAGACCTTTTACTGCAATTTCAGCATTGAAACCCGGTGACTCGAAGTATAGACATTTAGTTGCTTGGGTACCCTGAAATCAAAAAAGTAAAAACCGTTAATTTAGTCGGAACCCTAAATTTAAAAACCCCCAAAATCACTGAAAACATGATCAAATTGAGAGTGACTGATAATTCAATTCGAATTAATGAATTTTTGACTGATTATTAGAGAGACAAAGTGAATTTGGGAAAACTTTTTAGAGAGACACACAAAGAGGAATTGTTATGTGTTTTTTATAAGAAAAGTGACGGTAACTTATTAAATGGTCAAACATAAGTTAAGCTAATTGAGTTAAATTGTGGACCAAACCTGAATGAGTCTTTCATTTTAGAGCAAACTCATAAACTTTTAGAATTATTGGACCAAAAATTAAAATATCTTACAAACCACACGGACCAAAAATGTAGTTAACTCTCAGTTTAATTAAATCATACTAACTTGATTCTTACCAGGTCATTAGTCAATATATCCTCAATTTCCTCCTTAACCCACAATCGGCTATGTCTTTGAGGTTCATCGGGGTGTGACCGACGAACAATATTCCTACCCATTTCTTGTAAATGATCATGCATCCCCAATTCCTTATACTCATAAGTTTTCGAGAATATAGAATATTTCTTTTTAGAAATACTTATAAGAGATTTCTGCTCAAGAACTCTTAAACCAATTTTAGCATGGAATCCACGGCTTTCAAGCACTCGGATTGCTTCGTCTTCCTCCCAACCTCTGAGTAAGCATGCAATATCCAGAAATATTTCTGTATAATCCTGCTCAAGACTATTATAGCTTAATTCCAATTTTTTCAAAGTTTCCTCCAACGGAATTGTTTTTAGTCTTTCTATGGCATCTTTCCATTCAATTTCATCTTTACCACATAGAAATGAACCCAAAACTTTTATAGTCAATGGAAGACCAGCCGCATAACGTACAACTTGCCTCGATAGCTCTTTGTAACCTTCAATTTCAATCTCTCTCCCAAACGCATACCAACAGAACATGAAAATTGATTCATCATTCGATAACAAATTGACACCATGAATCGAGTTCACTCCGTGTGCACGCAGCACATGCTCATCTCTGGTTGTTATGATAATTGTACTTCCTGGCTTGAACCAATTACGAACGGCTAACGCCTCAAGTTGTTCTATGTGATCCACATCATCTAGAACAACTAGAACCTTTCTACTGTGCAAGAACTTTTTCATCATATTTTTCCCATCAGAAACACTACTTACTCTAATGTTATTATCATTTAGAGCATCTGAGAGTACTTGCTTCTGCAACTTCTTCAAACCCGACAAAGAGGTTTTTGAAATTTCCCTAACATTTTCAACAAAGCTTTGACCCTCAAACTGAATGGATATATGATCAAAAACAGCTCTGGCCAAGGTTGTTTTCCCCGCACCTCCCATCCCCCATATCCCTAGCATGCGAACATCATCAACACTTGTTTCTAAAGATGAAACAACATCCTTTACTCGGGTGTCCATGCCTATTAATTTTCCATCAACATCCGAGTTAATGCAACGCAACTCTAGTGATATCTTTTCAACAATCTTTTGGATAAATTTAGCTTCATGTCTGTATGTAAAATAAGATTCAATATGCTTGTTAATAATCCTACTTGAACAATCAATTCTAGATAATAACATATACAATTGTATATAAAGTAATGGCATAGAATCAGCTATCTGTTAGATACTAGATGAATAACAGATAGGCTGGGTGTAAGGTAAAACTTTTCCGGGTCAAAACAGGTTGGGTATACCCAAAAACACTTCCCTTCAACGTCTAACTTATAACATACTCGTTGCAATGCATTAAAAACTGCTTTTAAGGTTATATGTCACTACAGAAAAAATCTTAAGGTTGTGGTATGCATTAAAAATACACCATGTTAAAAAATAAATAGTTATTTACCCATTTGACCCATTTGAGATGAAACATGTTTTTTTGAAAGCCATTGATTATTCATATAAATAGTTATTTACCCATTAAAAATACACCATGTTGGAACCCACCGTAGATAAAAAAGAAGTAAAATCAAAGAATATTGCCTAGATGATGAAGAAATTTACTCACCCATTAGCAATGCTTTTCAACTCCCAGCCAGCCAAATCAGATGCTTCTTTCAAAGCCTTCCTCCATTTCCCAACAGCTTCATCCTCTTTATGTTTTGCAAATGCATCTCCAACTGACCCACTTTGTTTGCGTACTTCAGTGGGCTCCACATCATAGAACACGGGGTAAGCAGTGTGCTCGTCCGTCGTTTGGCATTCCATAATCTTAACAAGCTCTTCCAGGCACCAAGATGAAGAAGCATAGTTCTTTGAAAAAACAATAATGTAAAATTTTGAGTCTTCAATGGCCTTAATAAGCTCATCACTGATCATTTTTCCTTGCTTAATTTTCTCATCATCTTTGTAGGTGTAAATGCCTTTATTCTCTAGAGCATGATAAAGATGATCAACAAAGTTCTTTCGAGTGTCTTCGCCTCTAAAGCTTAAGAAGACATCATACTTGAAGCTGTTTTGAATGGATGAAACTGAAGTAGAAGCCATTGAAAGAGTGTGTTTGTTTTGTATGCAATGAGAAACAAACTGGTGTTACACGTTTGGGGATAGATCAGAAACTAACTGAAAAACAGATCTGGTCAACGCTAATCTTCAGTTTTTATCCCTTACCTTTTTTCTTCTTTGCAACTTTAGAGCTTTTTTCTTTTATCCACTTCCAGTCCCTTAACTTTTCAGCTAGCTAGCTGCAATTGTTATTATTTAAGATGTAAATAATAAACTTTTAAGCATGGTTGTTAAGATCTCGATTTTAATTTTACGATTTTATGATACTACATAGCAAAAACGATCCGGATTCTACGTAGGATCTTAGCAAGCTTAAGATCTTATAAGGTCCCGATCGTGACCATATGGTCTTAAGATCTAATCCGATCAGATCTTACTTTTCTCAAATTGCAAACTGAAAAACTACAAATTTATGGATTGTATTTTATAGAATCTAAAAAGTAACATGTTAATCTCCTTAAACATTTTATATTCATAATTTATGACAAAGACTATTAAGATAATGGCATTATAGTAGGATCTTGGGATCCCAATCCATCTTACGATCTCGATGTTACAAAAACGAAAACGATCCTGAGTAGGATCCTAATTCTGAAAATTAAAAGTAACAAATGACTTATGTCCTAATGTTACCCTATGTGTGAGAATGTTCCCCAATCAAAATGGTTGCAGGTTCAAGTCCTGCTTAGGACATTGTGAGATAATTGGTTGGCTTTGAAAAAAACTTTTAAGTAAATACAAGTGTTAATGCACAATGTACACCTTACGGTTACTTTTATCAGTTTATCTTTCACAACATTTTAACACCACATTTATTATATTTTTGAATTAGTGTAATTGTTGACGCAAAAATACACCACTAACTCGGAAAATATTATTTAAATAGTATCCTCCAAAACTACAAGCAACCTCTTTGAAAAAAAAACTTGCACTTTTATGATGTTCTGGTTACTAGAAAACGGATTACCCGATCTTAAAGACGTGGTTGACAGAAAAGATAATGCACAAGTAAGTTACCCTAACCGAATGATTAGTATTGAAAGAATAACGTACAAAACCCTCCCCTCACCTCCTTTTATAGAGATGAGGGGAAGAACAACCGACTCTAACATGGTCTCCTAAGCCTGTGGTAAAACAGAAAAAGGAAAACGGGTTGGGCTTGAGACACAAGCCAACCCAACGACCCTTAACTCTATTCGACTAGACTCTTGCTAATATAAGGACTAAAACATAACAATTTCCACCTTAGGCTTTATATTAACCTACTCACACTCAAGAACTCCAAACAAGGCTGGCTTCAATCCAGTGTACCACCTTCGCAAGGCATCTGCAAAGATTGTGTTCAGACCCACCTTCGAATTTCAACCGTCTTTGCTTCCAAGACCTCTCGATAAAGTGATAACGCATTGATGTGCTTAGTCCTTTCATGAAAAACATGATTCGCGATAAGTGAATCGCTACCGATTATCACAATTAATCGCCACATTGTTAAGCTTCACGCCCAACTCTTCCAAGAGTCCCCTTAGCCAAATAGCTTCCTTCACAAACCTCGTAAGGGCCATATACTCCGCCTCTGTAGTTGAAAGAGCTACCACGTGTTGTAGCGTTGCCTTCCGCCTACAACACATCCTTGTACAAAAAACGCGTAACCAGTGATAGACCTACCTTTATCCGGATCCTTAGCGTAGTCGAATCAACAAAACCATTACGCCCACATGGTTGCCACGATTTGTCCCATACACCAAACCCACGTTTGCGCGGCCGCAAATATTTCAAAATCCACTTCATCGCTTCCCAATGCTTTTACCCGATTCGCCAAATATCGCTAACTACACTTACCGCATACGCTATGTCCGGCCTCGCGCACACCATTAAGTACATTAAGCTCCCAACCGCATTTGCATACGGCACCTTACTCATCCTTTCAACATCACAATCCCTAACCGGACAATCCTTCAACGACACTTGAAGTGCCCACCCAATGGCATCTTAACCGCTTTCCCAGTGTCTATTCTAAAATTATTTAAAATCTTAGAAACATACCCGATTGTGACACCCTCAGAATCTTGTGACTCCGATCCCTGATGATCTCCATACCAAGAATCTTCTTTGCTTCCCCGAGCTCTTTCATGTCGAACTCCCTTTTAAGCAAAGACTTGATAGACCCAATCTCAGCCTTGCTTTTACAAGCAATCAGTATATCGTCTACATATAACAATAGATAGATATACTCACCTGGTGCATAACTCCTGTAATACACGCAGCGTAATCGCTACGCTTAAACCCGTTGCTCGGATATACTCATCAAACCTCATATACCATTGCCTAGGTGACTGCTTCAATCCATAAAGGGATTTCTTTAACAAACATACCTTGTTACCTTGTTCATAACCCGGTGGTTGTCTCATGTAGATCACTTCTTCAAGATTACCATGTAAAAATGCCGTCTTTACATCAAGCCGCTCCGACTCATAATCTCTACATGCAGTCAATGCAAGTATAACCCGAATAGATGTGTGTCGAACTACCGGCGAAAATACTTCATTATAGTCAATACCGCCTCTGTGTGAATCCATGAGCCACCAACCTCGCCTTGTACCTAGGCTTTTGAACACCTTCAATCCCTTCCTTTATCTTGAACACCATTTATGACTCACCAGCTTTTGCCCAGGTGGATGATCTACTAACTCATAGGTCTTATTCTTCCTCGAGAATCCATCTCTTCATCCATAGCGCTTTCCACTTAGAACTGTCTTCACAAGCAACTGCCCCGGTATGTTAATGGTTCATGAGTATCTTCTTCCTCTCGCTGCAGCAAACGCGTAGCCCATATTACTTTCATCCCATAACCTCAAAGGTTTCGTTCTTGTCCTTGGCTCTCTATCCCGAACCAACTGATAATCTGTGAGATCCGGTGTTTGATCATGATCCCGATCCCTGCATCTTCATCATCGCCATCTTCCCGATCATCAATCGATCTTCTTGATCATTTGTCTGATCTTCCTCAAGTGAATGATTATTTAACCTCTGCAGTTCCACCTCAACCTGTAATTCCTCAATAGACTTATCACACTGCACTGAATCCTTCAACGTGTCTTTGTACATGACACTTTCATTGAAGACCACGCCCCTCGCTAGTGACTATCTTAGGTGATTCATTATCAAGCCTGTATAGCCTGTACCCCTTCACACCTTCGGATACCCCAAAGAACGCATTTTACCGCTCTTGGCTCGAGCTTACCTTGTTTAACGTGTGAATATGCGACACAGCCGAAAATCCTCAACATCCCATAATCACTTGATGTCCGACCACATCTCCATAGGTGTCTTTTTCTCAATCGCTGTCGATGGTGACCTATTTATAAGATATGCGGCCGTACATGTCGCTCCGAAGGTCTTGGGCAATCCGCATGAATTAATAAACAGTGTACCTTATCCATGAGAGTTCTATTCATTCGTTCTGCTAATCCATTCTGCTGCGGCCCCGCAACTGTCAAATGTCTAGCAATCCCACTCTCGCACAACCGTTCAAACTCCCGGTTCTGAACTCAAGACCATTATCCGTCCTAAGCTTCTTAACCGTCCTCCCGCTGATTCTCTACTAACTGCTTCCACTCTTTGAACTTTCCAAATGCTTCGTGTTTGAACTCGAGAATATAAACCCATCCTGGAATAATCATCAACAATAGATAAGAAATACCTCTTACCTCCCAATGATTCCACCGAAGACGGACCCCATAAGTCTGAATGAACATAGTCTATCACTCCCTGAGTAGTGTGCCTTCCTACACCGAAACTGACTCGATGTGACTTTCCCAGAACACAATTCTCACAAAAATCGAGCTTACCTAGACTCTTCTTGCCAAACAACTCCTCGCTTCCAGCACCTGTAGTCCCACCTCATCGATATGTCCCAGTCTTTTGTGCCAAACCAGGCAAGACTGTCTTTTCTTCAACACTAGCATTAAGCTCACCCGCCATCGCATGGCCATCCAAAGAGTATACGCAATTTTCCTTCGGGTTCCAGATAAAACAACCCCGGAACCATTAATCACCTTGATTTTGCCTCGACCGCAATTTTACGGTATATCCCTTTTTCAAGAGTTCCCAGCGATATCAAGTTTCTTTTCAATTCAGAATATACCTGACATTGTGTAATACAAAACTTGACCCATCTTTCAGTTGTACCCTTACCTTGCCAATACCTCTGATCTTGCACTCCCTGTTGTCACCCAACAACCGCCTTCATCGCATTCCGAAAATCAAAAATAAATCTAACCTTAGTGTCATATGGTATGAACCTCCTGAATCCATGATCCAATCTAGCAGAGCCTCTGCACTCATAACCATCATCACCTCAGAACCGTCATAAATCGAACCACTGGAGCTTGGTTGATCATCTTTCTTGACAAAACCATTTGACTTCTTGCGATTATTTTTCGGACAGTTTCTCTTCAAGTGCTCCTCAGATTGGCAAATATAGCACTTGAGTCTTCCACCTCGAGACTTCGATCTTGACTTTCCCTAGATGATGCGAATTCCTGCGATCGATCTTCCCCTCACGTATAACCCTTCACCATCATCCCCTTCGCCTTAGATCTTTCTTTGATTTCCTTTGAATTCAGTGTGGCCATCACATCCTCCAAAGTCAAAGCTTCCCGTCCATAAAGCAAGGTATCCACAAAGTGTTCGTATGATGTTGGTAAAGAAGTGAGTAATAATAAAGCAAGATCTTCATCCTCGAATTTTACCTCAATATTTGCTAAATCAACAACGATTTTGTTGAACTCATCTATATGCTCGAAATCGCTCGTCCAGGCATGTAGAATGTGTACAACTTCTTCTTCAAGTACAACTTGTTGGCCAAGGACTTTGTCATGTACAAAGTCTCGAGCTTGGCCCAAACCCCGCTGCAATCGTCTCCCCGGTAATCTCTCTCAGAACCTTGTTACCTAAACACAAAATCATGGCACTGTGAGCTTTCTTGTTTAGCTCACTTTTCTTTGTAGCATTCATAGTCGCGGGTAAAACCTCCAGAGCTGCTTCACATCCATGTTGGATTAATAAAGCACGCATCTTAACTCTCCATAACCCGAAATCACCAGTTCCATCGAATTTCTCGATCTCAAACTTGGCTCCCGTCATTCTTTAAACCCTTTATTAATTTGCTAAACCTTGTGAAAAAACCTCACAATCACAAATTAATAAAGTCCCTTGTGCAATACCCGCTTTTTAAAATAAAAAGTAACCAATATTTTTCTTCCACTTCTTTGTTTTTCTCTAATAATAAAAAAGATAAGACAAAGTCTTCTACTTTTAAAATTAAAAATATACCTTCACGTGGGTGTGCTTTTTTTTGTCTTCTTTATTTGACCAACCAACCACATGTCTTTAATAAAGAAAATTATTAGCACCATTCTTTGTTTATCATCACTAACAAAATTCCAACCACCTCTGCTTCTTCTTCGTTAGATCAAAACGAACCACCCACCGGAAAAATTCCGATCTTGGATAAACCCAAAAAACAACGAAGACGAAGACCACCCTTAAGTCTCCTACACCTTGTCGCGCACCCGGACAATCGAAGACCCAAGAAACCCTTCTCGATCGATCCTAGATAACCAGAGAACTTCCGAACCAAAGCTCTGATACCACTTGTTAGGATTCGATCCCTCACAACCTGGTTACTAGAAAACGGATTACCCGATCTTAAAGACGTGGTTGACAGAAAAGATAATGCACAAGTAAGTTACCCTAACCGAATGATTAGTATTGAAAGAATAACGTACAAAACCCCTCCCCCCTCACCTCCTTTTATAGAGATGAGGGGGGAAGAACAACCGACTCTAACATGGTCTCCTAAGTCGGTGGTAAAAACAGGAAAAAGGAAAAACGGGTTGGGCTTGGAACACAAGCCAACCCAACGACCCTTAACTCTATTCGACTAGACTCTTGCTAATATAAGGACTAAAACATAACATATGACACATAAGAAGATCCTTTCTGCTTTTAGGGAATTCATTTAAAAAATGTCGATCGAGCGTGTTCTAACCGCTACTTACTTGATTAACAGATTTTTTTTTCATCTGTGTTAAATGGAAAATCACCTTGTGAACTTATATATGAAAAATGCCTTCACTCTATCATTTAAGGGTTTTTGGTTACTTGTGTTTTGCTACTATTCTTAATTCTTCGGGTACCCATGCATTAAGTTCGATTAGCCAAATTATGATTATATCATGTGTCCTACACTAATAGTAGAGGTGGAAATTTGAGACACATTGGTTAAACATGGGTCTAGTTGGGTAAATCTTTAGTAGAGGTTGGGAGATGGGTCTAATTGTTTATTTGATAGAAAGTGCAATTATAAAATAATTACCCAATAGGTTTAAGCAGGTCTAGCGGGTCAAAATTATTTTTATTTTATTTTATTTACTCTTTTTCACTTTCTTCATATTTTACTAAAAAATTATAAAAAGAAAAAAGAAAAACAAAACTTTTTTTGAAAATGACCAAAACCCATTTAGAGTCGGACCCATGTTTCTAGAAGACCCATCTAAACACGTGACCCATTTAAACCCAAACTCATCTAGACCCGTGAAGCGACCCGATTCACCTATTTTGCCACCTCTAACACAGTTTGTTATGTAAATTAACACATCTTTTAACCCCTAAGTCAACTCTGAAGTCTTTGTTGGGTTTGTTAAATATGTTATGAAATCCAATTTAAGCTAAAAGACCTTGTATTCATCTCATCATGTACAAAGTAAATGCATTACGTTTTGACCAAAAATAGAGTGTGAGATTTGTTGTTCCCTATGAAAGTGTGATATCATCATCAAATAGTTACATGTTATCCTTTCGTTATTGCTCTTTTGAGTGGTATGCTTCGCACACCACTGACAACACCACTCATAAAATTTTGAGCAGCTAATCCCCATACTCATCTCCATCACTAATTTATTGAATAAACTAGGTAATTCTATAGGCCGTGCATAGCACATCCCAAGATTATTCATTGTTTTTAAGATTGGCATGTCTAAATTGATTCAACTTGAGTGCACTATTGATAAGGTAACATGTGAAAATATAAGTGTCACGAAATACAGTAATAGTGAGTCTTCAAACATTGTAAAAAGCATAAACAGTTTTGCAACTTTATTGTGATTAATACTCTTTTAATGATCCATAGAAAAACACCGAGAGTAGGCAACGTCTCTTAACGACTGGTGTTTTTTATGTAGCTTCCAGCAATACCATTAAACACTAATATATGTTGTTCTTCACATATTTATGAAAAACTCACTGAATTTGATCAAAGCCAACAATTTGAGTCAAACGCCATACATCATAACAAAAGTATATCCCAACTTTGAAGATACTCGTGTCAATCGTAACTATTCTATGATCTTAAGAAGCTTATGTAGATCTTACTGAATATTATTAAAACATGATCATCTCCAACCTAATCAAAGATTAAACAATTTTCATCTGGAGTGGGAGGTTTGTGTTTGACAAACAGCATCAACTCTGCAGACTTAGTTGGGTTTGTCAGATAAGTTATGAAATCCAACTTTAGCTAAACATTATTGCATTTCATTTCATCATATATAGATTAGTCGCATTATGTTTCGACCATATATGTAATGTCAGTTTTTTTTTAATAACTAATGTGAAAACACATTTTTGAAAGAAAGAAAAGAACAATCCGAATAAAATACATTGACGTTGTTTCAATACAGCTATCTTACTGAAGACTAATGATCCGTCCAGTCTGCTGAAAAAGAAACTGCTGGACCTTGAAACCGGCTTCGATATATATGTGCTACTGAGACCTGGTATCGGCAAGAGTATTTGGACACCATACAGATTGATGTGTGATGATACAAATACACAGATACTTCTCGGACGGTTTTGTGGATGAGCATTATACCATGTGAAGGCACTATGATCGGTTCCAGTGAAGTGCAGAAATTCTGAGCCTAAGCAGATGAAGACAATCAACAACGTCAAAAATACATGTTGCAACAATAACCATTTGGTAAGAAAAATAAGTAAAATACTATAATGTTTGGGTATTTAGAATTGAACATGTTACAAGAAAAGGGCAAAATACCATTGTCGACTACCAAACATTATTGTAATTCTATTAGCAGCGACTATGTAATTATTATATTCATGACCACTCTTGAATTTCATTCGATAACCAAGATTTTCAGTTTATTTTTTCATGTGTACGAGTGTTTTTGGGTTGTGACTTAGGGTGTTCTTAACCTTGCAATTTTCAAGAATATAACCATTACAAAACAGGGTAGATGTAAAATATATGCATTTTTAAAGTAATGATATGAATAACAGAAAAGATAGACTAAAGACTTCTTACAATAATTCTTTGGGAATTGGCGACTTGGTGGTCTCTGTATTATTCACGTCTATATGTACCAGAAGTCATATTCTGAGGTATCTGAAGATGTAACGATACACAAACCTTTCAACTGAAATATGCTCTGTGGAAGATAACTTATGCCTGTGCGTGATATATTCAACTCCCTCAAGCATTTTAAACGTCCAATATCCTCAAGTACAGTCTCAATCCCAATACAAAGGCACAATACGACCACTCAATGCCTTTCAAAGCTACATAAAGTACATGCTCTGATAATTTCTTATCACAAAAATATGTGCATCCTTACAATTATGTGAAACATCTGTGAAATTTGTTGAAAGCCAGTAGTTTGACTCAAAAGTCAAATATTTGCATGATTAATGATTTCATCCATATGTAGAGCTTATTTATGTATATAAACTATTTTAATAATTTAATGATCTTACATCCCTTATAAAATTTTCTTAAGTTTATTTGTAACATTATCATCTCCAACCTTTTATCATAGTACCACCATTTTCATCAGTTTGACTTTCTGAACAAGTCAATTGTGTTTATTTAGCTCCATGAATTAAAAAAAAGTTCAAATTCTTTATTGATTCAAAGCAATAAGTACTAATACAGCATCCAAGTTGGGATTAAATCTTGATCTAATAGTGTATACATTAAAAAGTACTAATACTGATAGGTATAATGACAATCCTACTTTGAAACACTTCTTTACAAACAATTGTACTTTTGGGAGTGTACCATAGAAAACTATCAGTGACCGAAATGGATTGAGCCAATATCACTTGACAATGACCAACGATCAACAATGCCTGGGGAAAAAATCATAAAAAAATCATTTCAATGCACATGAGAATAGATGCGGAGATATATGAGCTTTAGATCACCTTTTGAGCTGAGTGGCAATTGCTTCCTGCTCACTGGACCTTGAAAGATCAAGTTGAAACAAAATATTAGAAAAACGTAAAATCTGTATGATAAACAATACCCTACTGAATCCATTCGAGTTGAGAAATTGCTTAATGACTTACCCAATAGGAGTTCACTTGGTTAACAGTTATGCACTGATTGACGAAGGCTTCCTGCTGATTGGACCTCCTAATAGCAGAAAATGGATTGTTAAAATCATGGTAAAACACACAACTTGCAGAAACAATGAATATTTCCATAATCAATTTAGAATTTCAAAATAAAGTACCTGGTAAAATAGCTCTTCATGTATTGGCTCCTTTGGCATGTGTTAGTATGGGTTATATGTAGCAGACTATTTCATCATCATCAAAGGTTCTTCGTCTCTTGAGTAATAAACCATATGTATCAATAAGCTGTGTCGAACCAACAATACGTAGGCCTCTCAACCTAAAAATGCTCTGTGGAAGATGGGTTATGCCTGTACCTTCTATGTTTAACTCTTTCAAACCTTCTAAGCATCCAATATCCTCAGGCAATTCAACAACTCGAATACAACCGTGGAGATGTAACTCGTTTATACATTTCATCTTACAAATGCTGTTTGGAATATCTTGTAAAAGCTTACAGTCAGTTAAGATTAGCTTCTTTAAAGATTCTAATCTGCCAATATCCTCAGGTAACTTCTCAAGAAGCCAACAAGATTTGATTTTGAAAGATTTGAGATGTTTCAACTTACAAATGCTAACTGGAAGATGTTTAATCTCTTTAGATGAAAAAGTTAACTCCTCTAGATATTCTAACTGGTCAAGGTCCCGGGGTGCTTCTGGAATACTGCCTTCAAGTGTAAGCTTTTTTATACCTTGTAAACTACAAATGCTTCTTGAAAAACTCTCAAGGTTTGTACAAGCACATAGACCCATCGAAATAAGCCTTTCAAGATTTCCAAACGATGAAGCTGGATCTTCTTTATAAAAACAATGAAACAGAAACTTTGGAGAATCATTGTCGGAGTGTAATTGGCAAACATCTGTGGGTACTGCAATCAGATGTAACTCAGATAAAGAACCAGCCTCAGCTGGTTCAGACCATTTGTCAAACACAAAAGACTCAAACCTCCTACAACAACTTAAGTCTAAGTGGTCAAGCTTTTTCAGACATCCAATCGGAGCATTAATTTCTACCAAATAATAACAATTTTCAAGCTTTAACCTTTTGAGATTTGGAGTGAGCCCAAGGTCAAGGGTCCTCAACTTTGAATGACTAAGGTTGAGAAATAAGAGCTTTAAACTTGCAGCAGGCATTTGAAGTTCTACCAACTCACTACAGCATTCGAGTATTAGCGCCTTAAGATTCGGAGTATTCCTAAGGTGAAGGTTTGTCAACTTTGAATGACTGATGTCGAGAAGTGCGAGCTTTAGACTTTCGGAACACATTTGAAGTTCTGCCAAATCATTACAGCCTGTGAGCATTAGCTTCTCAAGATTCGGAGAATTCCTGAGGTCAATGGTCTTCAACTTTGACTGAGTGAGGTTGAGATGTTCAAGCTTTAGACTTTCAACGGGCATTTGAAGTTCTACCAAATCATTGCACCCTTCGAGTATAAGCCTCTCAAGATTCGAAGTATTCGTGAGGTGAATGGTCTTCAACTTTGAATGATTGAGGTAGCGATATTTGAGCTGTGGACTTTCACCCATTTGAAGTTCTACCAAATCGTTACAGCCTTTGAGTACTAGCGTCTCAAGATTCGGAGTACTCCCGAGGTGAAGGGTCTTCAACTTTGAATGACTGAGTTCGAAATATTGGAGCTTTAGATCACGCACTTTAAGCTCTACCAAGTAATTACAGCCTTTGAGTTGTAGCGTCTTTAGATTCGGAGTATTACCGAGGTGAAGGTTTGTCAACTTTAAATAACGGAGGTCAAGACATTCGAGCTTTAAACTTTCGGCAGGCATTTGAAGCTCTACCAAATCATTACAGGTTTTGAGTTCTAGCTTCTTAAGATTTGGAGTATTCCCTAGGTGAAGGTTTGTCAGCTTTGAAAAACTGATGTTAAGATATTCGAGCTTTGAATGATGATCACTATCAGCAGGTATATGAAGCTCTACGAAATCAAGACAATAGTCAATAGTCAACTGCTCAAGATTTGGAGCCAACCTCAGGTCAAAGGTCTGTAATTTTGAGTTACGGAAGGTGAGGAACCTTAGCTTATGAAGAACCTAACATAAGTACAAAAAAGAATTAATTATGGTGCAATGACAAACCAATAGATATATGGATCATAATGAATCATGAAAAATAACAAATATATTTAACCATTATTCCACCTTTTCTTCTCCATCATCCCAAAGTTGAACAATCTTGCTAAATTCCATTTCAATTCCAACAAGATATTTTCCTTGAAATGTATTCGGTAAACTCGAAAACGGAAACCAATCCAATCTCATAAATCGTAAGGAACTTGGAAGGTATTCGCTAACTTTATCAAAATATTCCTTATAGAGAGTCATATAAACAAATCTAAGATCCTTCATTTTTGCTAGACCTTTTATTGCAATCTCAGCACTGAAACCCCGTGACCGGAAGTATAGACATTTAGTTGCTTGGGTACCCTGAAATCGAAAAAATAAAAACCCTTAATTTTTGTCGGAACCCTAAATTTCAAAACGCCCAAAATTACTGAAAACATTATCAAATAGAGAGTGAATGAAGATGATATAAAGCGAATTAAATGATAATTTGATTCGAATTAAAGATTTTTTGACTGATTATTAGAGAGACAAAGTGAATTTGGGGAAAACTTTTTAGAGAGACCCACAAAGAGGAATTGTTATGTGTTTTTTATAAGAAAAGTGACGGTAACTTATTAAATGGTCAAACCCGAATGAGTCTTTCATTTTAGACCAAACTCAGAAACTTTTAAAATTATTGGACCAAAAATGTAGAGTAGTTTAATTAAATCATACTAACTTGATTCTTACCAGGTCATTAGTCAATATATCTTCAATTTCCTCCTTAACCCACAATCGGCTATGTCTTTGAGGTTCATCCGGGTGTGACCGACGAACAATATTCCTACCCATTTCTTCTAAATGATCATGCATCCCCAAGGTCGACCAAAATCCAGAAATAGTTATAAGCGATCTCTGCTCAAGAACTCTTAAACCAACTTCAGCATGAAATCCACGGCTTTCAAGCGCTCTAATTGCATCTTCTTTGTGCCAACCTTTTAGTATGCATGCAACATCTAAGAATATTTCTTTGTATTCCTTTTCTAGACCATCAAAACTTATTTCCAATCTATCCATAGTATCCTTAAATGGAATTGTTTTTAGTCTTTCAATGGTCGCTATCCAAAAATTCTCACTTTGACCACAAAGAAATGAACCCATAACTTTGATCGTTAAGGGAAGACCATGAGCATATTTTACAACTTGTCCTGATAGCTCTTCGTACCCTTGAGTTGGAATGTCTCTTTTAAATGCATACCTACTGAAGAGGCAAATTGCTTCTATAGATGATAACATATTGACGTCATGAACGAAGTTCACCCGGTGGGCTAACAACACTTGCTCATCTCTTGTGGTAATGATGATTCTACTTCCCGCTTTAAACCGGTCGCTAACGCCTCAAGTTGGTCTATACGATCAACATCATCTAAAACAACAAGTGTCTTTCTACGACTCATCATGTCTTTCAACATGTTTTTCCCGTCATGAACACTACTAAAAGTGATGTCTTGTTTATTTAACACATCTTTTAGTATCCGTTTTTGAAGCTTCTTTCAACCGGACAAAGAAGGCTGTGAAACTTCCCTTACATTTTCAACAAAGCTTTTTCCTTCGAAATGATTAGAAATATGATCATAGACAGCTCTGGCTAGAGTTGTCTTCCCCCCACCTCCCATCCCCTTGATTCCGATCATGCGAACATCTTCTGTGCCAATATCTAAAGATGAAAGAACATTTCTGATCCGGGTCTCCATACCCACTAAGTTTCCATCAGTGTTCGAAAGAGTGGAATATTTCTTGTTGAAAATAACATCAACAATTATTTGGATCAGTTTAGATTCATCCCTGTATCATTAATTGTTATATTATTAGCTAGCTCAAATTGCACATAAACAGTTAGGATTTATAACATAAAAGGATTAGCATTTATTTAAATGCAGATATCATGACAAAAATTAAATGAAACTGATTAACATATATACATGCAGGTTAGGCAAAATATTACAGAGATATATGATGAAGAAAATTGAATGAAACTGAATTACCCGTTAGCTGTGGCCTTCAACTCCCACCCAGCCAGATTAGATGCTTCTTTCATAGCCTCCTTCCATTTTTCAGTAGCCTCCTTCGTTTCGTTTTTTTCAAAGGCGTCTTTAACAGCCCCACTTTGATAGCGGACTTCAGTGGGCTCCACATCAAAAAAGATAGGATAAACATTCTGCTCGGTCGTCTTCTTACAATCCATAATCTTGACAAGCTCATCTAGGCACCAAGATGAAGATGCATAAGTCTTGGAGAAAACAATGATGTAAAACCTTGAGTCCTCAATGGATTTGAAGAGCTGGTCCTTGATCGGTTTTCCTTGCTCGATTTTCTCATCATCCTTATACGTTTCAATGCAATTGCGCTGAAGAGCTTCATAAAGATGGCCAACAAAATTGTTACGGGTGTCACCACCTCTAAAACTCAAAAAAACATCATACTTGAAGCTCTTTTGAATGGATGAAGATGAAGTGGACGCCATTAATGAATGCAGGGTTCAAGATTTTGAAAGTTAAAGAGATGAACTATGGTGAAAAACGTGTTTTTGATGAAAATAAGTGCATATGTGAGTCGTACTAGTGATGATGGGGGAACATGATGTGATAATAAAGTAAATATCTTCTTTTGAGGATATGAAAGGAAAAGTTATTGCAATTGTCATGTGGTTTCTTGGTGGGTTCCTTCTCATGAAATTTGTGTTGTATTTTTTTATAAGAATTTTTTTTTAGTTTCTAAATTTGGCTATTTTGTTAATCTTATATTTTATGATCAGGATTTAGAAGCATGCATGTATATATATAGTCTCAAAGTATACATTATGATCAAGATTTAGAAGCATGCATATAGTCGGGATTATTATTCGGGTTTCGGAGAATAAACTATTTACATAAATTCAAGCTTACTAAGAGTTTCGGTTATTCGTGTCACCACGAAACCAAAATAAAGATAAAACTTTCTCTCAAAACCCAATCTTAATAAGAGTTAAGGTTAGTCAAGTTGCTTGGGTTTGAATATTCTTGAGACCCCTATTTCTAGTATCTATAAGGTTTTACAGTTTTTCGACATGGTAGTAAGCATTTAAAAACATTTGGTAGCTAGCATTTATGAAAGTCTTTCACTTCACATTTTGGTAGATACATATGCTTTTAAATGAAACCTTCAAATATCCTCTACAATTTACAATTCTAGTACCAGGAAACTATTACGCAAATATATGATGTCAAATGAACTATGTTACTTGAGAGTGGATCTAATCAAACTTCTTTAAAAAAAATCTGACTATTTGGGAACTAAAAACAATGAAAACAAGCAAAGAATTAAAGAACATTGAGATCATTTTATCAACTCAGTTAATCAAGTTAAAAAATGGTATTATTATTTAATTTATCGACTTGGGTTAATCAAGTTAAAAAATAGTATTATTATTTAATTCATCGACTTAGATAATGCTAATGAAAACGAATACTATGATATCATTGTAGGGTGTTAAAAGCCGACCGAGCCGCACCCAATTGAAACTATTCTGGTCGAGTTTATAAAACTATTCGGGTCAAGTTAATCAGGTTAGAAATTTTATGCGGTTGACCTATAATCCGAATACTAAAAGGGTTGAGTGTCAGGTTAAATATTTTTGTCTGATCGGGTCCGTGTTAATCTGATTCATCCGGGTAAGATTTTTTATAACTTTTTAATATACTTCTTGTAACTTATTCTTATAAACTTACATTATTAGTCAAAAAAAAGTTATCATTTTGTGCATATTCGGGTTGACCTGCACCCGAAAGAACCTAAACCCAACCCGATTAACGCTAGAAATGTGATATTTCTTGACTTATATATGAACAACGTCTTATGATCAAACTGTTGAAATCTTTCTTCAATTTGATAATGCAACATTATTTTGACCCAATTAGGACCCAACTAAGATCCGACTCCATAATACATATTAAATTCTAATTTGTTTTTTTTTACAAAATCACATCAAATGTGGACTTGTATAGATCATCAAATATGACACTAATGATATTACATTAAGAAGAATAAGCTTAAACTAGGTTCTACAAACTAAGCAAGATTAAACTATCAACCAAATGTACAACAATGATTTTAACTTCATTTGTGTCTCCATGCTCCTTTTGGTTGATTTGAAGATCCATAACTACCTATCGTTGGACAAAATATTTCTTGATCTACCTTTTGTCTCCCTATGGTTTTTGAGAATAAAAATCAATGTTCATGAATTAAGGGTAATGGCATGACAAACCCTTCAACTCTTTCCTTGCACCACTTTTACTAGGGGTATTCACTTAATCAAACATCATGTTTTACTTCGACATACACACACATTTTTCCATTGCAAACACTAATGCCAGATATGTTCATATAACATCCGTAAACATATTAGAAATTAATCAAAGTATATCATATTGTGCATATTCGGGTTGACCGAAAAAGCAAAACTTCTAATCATGTCTTATACGAGTATATCATTTTGATCTACATTTCGAATAAATTAATCAAAGTAGTGTGAACTTGATTTGAATGAGGTATTTTTTGTGATTTGTCACATATTTAGCCATAAAACTAACACATATATTTGAGAGTAGACATTGGCTAAATCCATATTTAAAATGTTGTTAGGTTGCTTCAAGTATAGTTGGCAAAACTAACTTTAAAATAAACTGTACTGTTTTAAATCTATGTGGTCAAAATGTAAAAAAGCAAAACTTTAGTTTTTTCATAGGTCATCTTCTTGACCCCCGGTTTTGACCCAAGTAAATACCAAGGGTGATTATTACAAATATAGTGATTTTGTCAGAAGAGGCCCTTCAACACTACATGTTCATTACAATGAATAAAAATTAGTAAATTTGATGAAAGTCAATACTTTGACTAAAAAAGTCAAATTGTTTTTGATGATTTTAACCCAAAGAGCATATAATAATACTTTTGTGTATGATCATACATCACTTGCAAAATCCTCATATATTCATTTGTACATGATCTTCAACTTCATATCCAAGTCCTAACATTTTCATAAAAAACGCAGTTGACTTTCTAAAAAAGTCAATTACTTTGACTATTTATTAAGTAACTCATCTAGCTTCTAATTATACATAACTAGCAGGGTACCCGCGCTTTGCAGCGGCAGGTACCCTAAAATAAAAAATTTCGATGAATAATGTATTTTAGTTTATTATGTTCTTTTTAACAATAAATTTACAGATATCAAGAATTTCGTATAGCCCGTTCCCGTTCGGGCTCTAACCCGCTGGCGTCTGTTCTGCTCGGCCTCGACCCCGTTGGTCCGCCGCTCGGCTCAAGCCCATTTGGCCCGTTGCCCGTTAGGGCTTGAATATTTGTATAATGTGCTTTATTATTTGTAGTAGTGAAATTTAATGCGTGAATTGTGTTTAATTTGGTTGTACAATATGCTTGATAATTTGTATTTCTTATGTAAGGGGTGTTTTAATAACTGTATTAATTGTATTTATTGACCAGTTAAATAATTGACTACATTAAATAGCATTAATGTGGTGTTTTGTTGTACCTTATGCTTATTCTGTTGTAAATCTGAAAATTGGTTGCAGCTATTGTACATTGTGCTTAAATGGTTGTAATTTTTGGTGAAGGGGTGTTTTTAATAGCATTAATGTGGTTTGATAGAATTTTGGTCTTAAAATGATACCACGCTTTATTTTGTTGTACAATATGATTACTTTGTTGTAATTCTGAAAATTTGGTGCATTAAAGTGTTGTAAACCATGCTTTATTTCTTGTACGTCTTAAAATTAAGAGTGAGGTGCCTTCGTGTATTATAAGTAGTATAGATATCAAAAAGTAAAGCTTGTATTTGTAACCTAAAGCAATCTTACTTTAGGCTCAAACTCACTTCTACCAATATGATATCCAGTTATAACTGTAAGAGCTCTTAAAAAGCTTCAAATTTTCATTTAGAAACACTAAATTTAGGTCTAAAATATGTTTATTAGTAAATAAAAGACCTGGACTACAAGCTAAATTTTATAAAAAAGCTTCTGCTTTATATCCTGTGTTAAGCAGTACCGAGGAGCCTCAGAAAAATTCACCAGCACTGTGAAGCACTTCTGAAGCTACTAGTGTCAACTGTATTTGAACAATTCCATTCAGGCTCTTAGCGTCTCAAGAGGAGTATATACCAATCCCACATGTAAGACACAGTCAACACTCATTTCTTCTTGGTGGACGTTTTCATCGCCTTTTATTTTAAATCCTCCACTCTCCTGCAAAACAAAGATATATTCTTCAATGTTAATAGAAATCAGACTTGCTGAACAACAAAAGCATCATTATTTAGCTCATAGCATATTTACACGCAAAAAATAAAACTTTTGAAACGATGTTTAACAGTTGTAATTTGTAAAGCAAAATCAGGTGAGACAGAGAAGTACCTTTTTATAGTGAATGTAAGCAGCTTTGCCAGTCATTTCTTGCCCTATTTTACTTACATAAACCTGAAAGTACAAGAAATAACTATTTACATCTTACAACAAATAAAGATATGCAATCAGAAAGTAGGGTTTAGCACTTCCAAACACGAAACATGACCCAAAACCGACACGAAAAAATAAACGGGTAGGGTCTGGTCTAAACAGTTTGATGGCCATGGGTGTTAAACAGGTTGATCCACCAACCCGTTTGAGTTTTTTTAATTATAGATAAATTATTTTTAGACTAAAATACACGGTTGGTCCCTAAACTTGTCAATCCGCTTCGCGTTGAGACAAACCTGGGCTTTTTCACCGCCATAGGTCCTTTTTTCAACTTTTATAGGCTAAACCGGTCCCTTTTGGCCTCTTGACCCGTTTTTCGTTAGTCAACCCTGTTATTAGCTTTGCTTTTTTGTTTTTAGCTAAGGGCATAAAGGACATTTCATATATTTGGATTATTAAATCATCTTCTTCTACTTTTCTTCCTCTCCTCTGTTACCTCCACAAAAACACACACATATCATTGCATTCACACAGTTGGTTTACAAGTATAACATCTTTATTTCTTCAATTAATCATGCCTAAGACATTAAATCATGCCAGTATAACAATGCAAATGTTGCAAACTTGCAATCAAATTCTATACTACAGAAGATCATCAAGCATGATACCAGTGAGTAATGAGTATACATACACTACCGCTTTAATGCATACTTCATTATATTACTTGGTCTTACAGTTGGTTTACAATAAAATCCAAAGTATATATGTAAGGATATTGAGAGCACATTTCACGATCACAATCACGAGGGTACAAAGGACTTCCTTACTGGCTTTATGCCTTTGTTTCTGAGTGGACTCCAAACCAACTGTTTACGTTGTAAGGCAACAACAGTTGGATGCTTTGGCTTCCAAGAACCAACAACTGTTGGAATTTTATACTCATAACAATTATACATAAAACAAATACATCATCAAAGCAAGCAGCGGAAGACTATAGGAATAATATATGTAATTAATTAACCAAACAAGAAAGTGCGTACCTTTTAGCAATTCAAGCAATCAAACGATTATGTGATCAAGTAACAAAAACCAAAACCCTAATTTAGGGTTTACACAAATCGTCCCACCCAAAATCGATCACCAAGGATTACAAGCTCAAGTGTGCTTGTTCTTCGTTCTTGTACACACGTACTAATAGCGATTTGATGTGGAGAAGCTAGTTCCTTGAATCACAAATAAACCAAACAGTTTATCTTTGAGTTAGACAAAATCGAAATCCCTTGGGGTTGGGAGTTTCGACCGGCCACACAAAGAGGAGAGGAGAAGGAGAAGAAATAAGGTTATTGGTGATCCAAGATTAGGTTATGAATGAATACAATGAATTGTATTTATAGGTAACTTATCTTGGTGACCAAGTTTGAGTGGGATTGGGTTTGGAAACCCCCCAAACGATCGGCCAAGCATTCCCAAGGGAATTCTAGAACTTTCCCGACTTGTAATTTCATCTCTAGTCCTTCTAGTTAATATTTAACGATCGTTAACCAAACCTCGTTAATTATTTAACTATCGTTATGTTTTATTTAGTGATTAATAATTAATAATAATAACGTTTTATTTATATTAATTATGTACATCAATTCTCATACGTAATGTGTGCAATCCCGAAGTCTCGAGTTCGAATCCGGACATACTATTATTTAAATATCCATTAAAACCTTTCAGCTCCCACTTGGATATTACTAAATATAGTAATGACATTGGTTAGTCTAGCTTTCACACGCCAACGCCCCCAGATCGAATCGAGTATGGTCTCCTGGAAAACCATTTAATGATTCATCATTTTTACTTATCCTTTTGTTACTAATACTACATTAACTATGAATATGGATCAAGTCATTTCATAAGTTAATATTCTTTTCGTTGTATATGATTTGAACAAGATTACCAAATCATCTGAACGTATTCCAGATAGATCTTGGGTATGGCCATACAAACATCTTGTCAACCCTACGAGGGGCCCAAATATAGTATTATGCTTTGAAACAAATTCAAAGGAACAAATTCTCTTGACTACAAACATAACTCATGAATTTTGCAACACTTCCGAAAATAGCCCTTATAACTACCATTTACGGATAGCGTTAGACTATCTTACACAAATGCACTACATTCATATCAGTTATCGGGTATCTCAAGTCTGAGGATAAACACTTCATGATATACTTAATGATAAAATCCAAAAGTATCATCATGTAAAGTTGGGATGAGTCCTATATTCAATTCATTGAATATCATGTGAATCTGGTATGTCCCACGCATCAATATACTTTAAAAGTATATTCTACCAAAACTCAGATTTGTCTTAATTCAATGACATTCCCACATCATTGATCGACAACGGACTATTTAGAATAACATAAGTTACTCACGGATTAAACATGCAAATATAGGATATAATATTAAGAAAATGAAAAATAAACATAAACAACTATTTTATTTCATTAAAGTAATATTTGTTCATAACATCCTTTATCCAAATACTAATCACAGATCTGCATAAAATTACTAGCTAAACGAAGTCCTATCCCATCAGCATGGTCAGTAAGTTTATCTTTTGGCAAAGGCTTCGTAAAGGGATCAGCTAGATTTTCATCTGTATGAACTTTGAGTAGATTGATTTCACCTATGTCGACTTGTTCTCGAACATAGTGATATCGACGAGGAAAATGTCTGGCGCCCTTCATGACTCAAGGCTCATTGGCAAATGTTATTGCAGCAGAATTGTCACAATACACATTTAAAGGTAATTTGATTGAGGGCATTACTCCGAGTCCCGAAATGAATTTCCTAATCCAAACACTTCCATCGCAGCTTCTGGCGCCTATGTACTCACTTCAGTAATAGACATCGCAACCGTTGTTTGCTTCTTGCTCTTCCAGTCAATTGCTCCTCCATTAATGACAAAGACATAACCCGTCTGAGACTTCGTATCATCTTTATCGCTTTGGAATGACGCGCAAAAACTCAGTAACATCAAGTTCGATTCGATTTCCTCCATACACAAGAAACATTTCTTTAGTAGCCCTTAGATACTTAAGAATGTTCTTAACAGCTTGCCGCTGCTTCACACTGGTTCTGTTGATACCGACTGGTAATGTTCGTGCAAACGCCACATCGGGCCTTGTACATCTCACAAGCATACATGATAGATCCTACCGCCAAAGCATAAGGAACTTTCCTCATGTATTCCACCTCAGCAGGTGTTGACGCGCATAGTTTATTACTTAAGCCATGTTCAACTTGCATCGGCAAATATCCCTTCTTGGAATTTTGCATACTAAATCTCTTCAGTATTTTATCAATGTAAGCACTTTGGCTTAGTCCAATTAACCGCCTTGATCTATCTCTATAGATCTTGATTCCCAGAATAAATGCTGCTTCCCCTAAGTCCTTCATAGAAAAGCACTCTCCAAGATAAGACTTTACATCTTTCATACTTGGAATGTCTTTTCCCATGATCAATATGTCATCGACATATAAGACAAGGAAAATAACATTACTCCCACTAGCTTTGTGATACACACATGGCTCATCAAGATTTTGAGTGAAACCAAATTTCTTGATTTCTTCATCAAACTTCTTGTTCCATTGCCTTGATGCTTGCTTCAACCCATAAATGGATCTTTTAAGTTTGCATACACGCTTTGGATACTTTGGATTCACAAACCCCTCAGGTTGCACCATAAAGATGTCCTCATCTAGGCGACCGTTTAAGAAGGCAGTTTTGACATCCATTTGCCAAATCTCATAGTCATAGTACGCAGCTATGGCTATAAGAATCCTAATAGCTCTAATGTCTCTACAGGAGAAAATGTCTCCTCGTAGTCTACCCCATAGGTTTGAGTAAAACCTTGAGCTACAAGACGAGCTTTATAGGTGTGTGCATTGCCATCCATGTCAGTCTTTATCTTAAAGAGCCACTTACTTCCAACTACCTTAGCATTTGGAGGTAAGTCAACCTCTATCCGAACTTCGTTATCTTTCATGGATTGCATTTCCCCATTCATTGCAACTCGCCATTTTTCCTTTTCGGACTCATCATGGCAGCTTTATAGTTAGCGGGTTCACCAAGATCCCTAACATATTTTCCTCAGCTTCTACGTTGAGACATAGACACTCAGGTGCACGCATAGTCCTTGCAGATCTACGAATGGGAACCACTTCAATCTCGTGGAACGCCTGGACTTTCAGGTTCTACTTGAGTTTGGCTAGTGTTCTCAGAAGGTGTTGTATCTTCTTGATCATCTTCCAGATCATATACTCTCCCACTGAATTCATGAGATATGAGATCCTTTTCAAGAAAGTCTCCATAACTAGCAACAATTACTTTGTTTTCAGGTGGAAAGTAGAAGTAGTAACCCATCGTTTCCTTTGGGTATCCTACGAAGACACACTTAACAGATCTTTGTTGCACTTATCAAGATAGTCACGTTTAACAAACGCCTCACAACCCTAGACCTTTAAGTAAGACAAGTTGGGAGGTTTCCCATACCACACTTCATAAGGAGTCTTATCAACCTTCTTAGTTGGAACCATATTCAATATGCAACAGCAGTTTCTAAAGCATAATCCCAAAAGGATAAGGGAAGAGTAGTAAGATTAAACATCGATCGCACCATGTCTAGCAATGTACGATTCCTTCTCTCAGATACACCATTTTGTTGTGGAGTATAAGGAGATGTGAGTTGCTGGACAATACCACACTCAGCTAAATAATCTTTAAACTCTTGGCTTAAATATTCACCACCTCTATCAGATCGAAGAGCTTTAATCTTCTTTCCTAGTTGCAGTTCTACTTCATTCTTAAAAACCTTAAATGTTTCAAAGACTTCATGTTTATGTTTAAGTAAATAAACATAACCATAACGACTTAAATCATCAGTAAAGGTTAAGAAGTAGCTAGCACCCTTTCTTGACACATGTCTTAGTGGTCCACATACGTCAAGATGTATCACACCAAGCAGATCAGAAGCCCTTTCTAAACTATTTGTAAAAGGTTTCTTGGTCATCTTCCCAGGTATGCAAGATTCGCATTTATCAAATGATTCATCATTGATGTCTTGCAAAAGCCCATCGTGTTTCAAATTGTTGCATGCGTTTCTGGCCTATATGAGCAAGTCTACAATGCCAAAGAAATGAAGAATCCAAATCACCTTTGATTCTTTTATTATTGATGCTAAAGACAAAATTATTTTTATCATTCACATTATCATGCAAATCAATTTCAAACACACCATTTACTGGAATAACATTAAAGTAAAAACATCATTTAAAGAAACGAAATTCCATAATCAGTGAATGTATGAACGAAACCAATATCTTTTAACAAGGAAACAGAAACGACACCCCTAACAATGGAAGGTGCGTAATGACAATCGTTTAATGACAGTACTAAACCCGAAGGTAAAACTAAATCAAACGTGCCTATAGCTTCAACGACTGCATGTGCTCCATTACCTATGTGCAGGTATTGCTGTCCATAGGCAAGCTTCCTTGCTCCTCTAAGTCCCTGCAGTGTATTACATATGTGAATACCACATCCAGTATCATATACCGAGGAATTTATTTTATGAGGAAAAGCAAATAATTCTATCATCAAAAGAGTACCGGAAGTCTTGGCCACAGCGCCAGTATTCTTATACCTCTTATTGCGCAACTCATCAAGGTACAATGGACAATTCCTCTTCCAGTGTCCAACCTCGGTGCAGATGATGACAAGCTGATCCTTCTTCGGATTCTCACGCTTTTTGGAAGGGTACTTGGGTTCTTGCTTTGATAAGTCATAACTAGTTTTCCCTTATCAGCTTTACCCTTACCTTTCCCTTTCTTGTTCGCTAGCGGCTTATTAGGCTTAGAAATTCTACCCTTCGGGATGGTCAAAACCGCAGGTGTAGAGGCCTTCTTGGGCAAACCTTTTTCGTAATCAATGAGCATTGCATGTACCTCACTGCACTGTCTTCCCGTGCAATGCATATTGTAATTGCGCACGAAACCATCAAATTCCTTGTTAAGGGATCTGTTGATCAGGCCAATTTGTATGTCATTAGGGTAGCCATAGTTCAAACGCCCCAACTGGTCCATGTAACTCATCATTTCCAGACAGTGGGCACTTACAGGTTTCCCATCTCCTTGCTTGCAACTATGAAGAGCATCAATCAAGTCATACAGCTCTACAGTCACAGGCTTTTCAAACAACTTTTGCAATTCTTCCAGCATGAGATTAGGGAAGTAACTCTCAAATTGCTTTTGCAAGCTTGAGTTCATACTCCCGAGCATAATGCAGGCGACCTCATTATACTTGTCATACTCAGATTGCCATGCAGCTCGTGCTTCAGCAGTAGCATCACCGCAGGTTCGGAGGACAAGGCGTAGTCAAATAATTGAGTCTTTTGGCAACCCTCAAGACAATTCTGAGTTGCTGATACCAATCATTGAAATTCGCGCTACCAGTCAATTTCTCTCGATCAAACATAGATTTGAACGACGAGGCTAGTGCAGTAGATTCAGCTTGAGCCATTTCTACAGAAATAAAAGTTCAAAAGTTAGTACTTTCGATAAGTAAACATTCAAGAAAATAAAATACCCTTTGGTCAATATTCATATTAACCATAGAATTTTCCTTGAATATTGGATCCTCATTATCATAGTTCCACCACATCAGTTGATCTGCTAGTGGTGAAAGTATAGAATAGGTAATCGTTGAAAAACGATAATTGCCAATACAAGTTTGCAATTCCAAAAGTTATGGGATTTACAATTTTGCCAAAACAATTAATGCAAAACGTAAGCATGTTTTATCCCATCTTATGCCTTAAGTTATAGGTCTCACTAACTAACTTAATTAAGTTGTCTAATTTAGAAACTGCAAATCATAAAGCTGAGGTCTCACACAACAAAATAATTCACCTCGTTATTGTAATCTAGATCAAGGTCTCACATAACTAAATTACAACTTCAAGTGTTTCATATCATTAGATGGCATAAACTTAAATTTAAAGGGTACAATTTTTGATGTGTAATCAAAACTTATGTATAAAGAAGCATGCATTCAACTTTATAACATAAAATTTTCGAAAAACTTACTAAAAGATTTTAATTGCTAAGATTGAATTCTATAAAGTTTTAATCGATGCGTTGAGAAACTTACAACTTTGCACTAAGATGCTTCGTACATAGAATGGTTATACTAGGTAGCTCCAATCGAACGCATACGAGGCGAGGACCAGGTAAGCGCTGAAGCATAACCTTAGACATCCATTCAGTGAGACTATGCTCACTTCTTAAATACCCCTTTATAGTTTGTTCTAGTGGGTGAGCCGTTCTAACCATTTAGTACAGTCGCATCAGTCGATTAAAAGTTCAAGAATAATTCTTAGATAACAAATCAATTTCGCCATTATTTAGTCCATTTAATTTTCTATTCCAAAAAACCCTTTTTGCTTACTAACATGTCAAACAATATATAAACAAAAAAGCATTTTAATAAAATTAAACACACTCAAATAATATAAACATATAACTAAACAATTTTAACATATGTAAAAACAATTAGCCACATGCATAATTATTTCAATAATCTCTAATAACAATTCTAGTCATAAATAAATGCATACATTAACTAGGACTTTCATCTCGCGAGAAGATGAGCCACATACATCGACAAGTCGATTGCGTAAGCCGAAGTTAATAGTATACCAATTAGCACATAACGAATTTTATTAGTTATAATTGAGGTCTTCCCCAATTCAATAATTATTAAATAAATAAAACATGTGTGTATCACTTAACAATTAATCAATCTACAATAAACAATACTCCATGGCAAAACATGCATGTTCCACCATGGATTCCGCATAACAATTATCACCCAAGATACGCATATTACATGGCACATAACAATTATTCATTAATTTAACCACATAAAATAAGCATGCAATCCTAGGGTTTCTACAAGTTTTACAAAATTAAAACCTAATTAAATAAATATTAGGGTAATCGACCCAAATATATAAAAATTAGGGTTTCGAATTCAAAACCCTAGAAACCATAAAAAACATGCATATAATCATAAAGATCCAATTTTTATGTGTTTCGGTAATTAATTACATCATATTAACGGCTCGTGATGCCACTGTTGGAATTTTATACTCATAACAATTATACATAAAACAAATACATCATCAAAGCAAGCAGCGGAAGACTATAGGAATAATATATGTAATTAATTAACCAAACAAGAAAGTGCGTACCTTTTAGCAATTCAAGCAATCAAACGATTATGTGATCAAGTAACAAAAACCAAAACCCTAATTTAGGGTTTACACAAATCGTCCCACCCAAAATCGATCACCAAGGATTACAAGCTCAAGTGTGCTTGTTCTTCGTTCTTGTACACACGTACTAATAGCGATTTGATGTGGAGAAGCTAGTTCCTTGAATCACAAATAAACCAAACAGTTTATCTTTGAGTTAGACAAAATCGAAATCCCTTGGGGTTGGGAGTTTCGACCGGCCACACAAAGAGGAGAGGAGAAGGAGAAGAAATAAGGTTATTGGTGATCCAAGATTAGGTTATGAATGAATACAATGAATTGTATTTATAGGTAACTTATCTTGGTGACCAAGTTTGAGTGGGATTGGGTTTGGAAACCCCCCAAACGATCGGCCAAGCATTCCCAAGGGAATTCTAGAACTTTCCCGACTTGTAATTTCATCTCTAGTCCTTCTAGTTAATATTTAACGACCGTTAACCAAACCTCGTTAATTATTTAACTATCGTTATGTTTTATTTAGTGATTAATAATTAATAATAATAACGTTTTATTTATATTAATTATGTACATCAATTCTCATACGTAATGTGTGCAATCCCGAAGTCTCGAGTTCGAATCCGGACATACTATTATTTAAATATCCATTAAAACCTTTCAACAACATGAGAAGGCGGGCTCCCCATAAACTTACTGCTCCTTGGTGCAGCAACAGGTGTTGCCTCTACTGTACGAGAGGACGAAGCCACTTCGTTTGACTGCCCTAGAGGAGACTGCACCCTTGATGTGCGCCACATCCTTTGTGGGTCCCACACGAACGATTGCCTACCCATCACTCTGTCATTCCTTATCCGCGGTGCAGCACTGGATCGGTTGATTGGTGTAGTCATTGCACTTGAGCTGGATTCAGATTGAAAGGAGGCAATAGAAGAAAGTGAGGGGTGTGAGGAAGCCACAGCAAGAGCTCTGTTCTCTTGCTTCTGTCTTGTTTTACGCTCTTCTGCTAGCTGACTTTCCAGATCACGAACCTATACATAGCCAAGATTAACAGAAGATCACTGATTAGTTATTAAACTTGAGCCTATTTGATTAATCTGCAAGCTGAAGGGGTGTTTCAATTCATTATCTCCTTATGAATGGATCAATTGGGGTTAACTTTTATGCCAAAATCTTACTAAAAATAAGTCATTTTTTACCTACGGATGGGTCAATTGGGGTTATGTTTTTTTTTTTTTTTTTTTTTTAATAACAGGCAGCATAAAAACATCAGCTAACAAGAAAAATGGTCAAATGTCACCAAAAGGAAATTTGGGATTCAATTTATTAAAGAGAGTATATTCTCAAAGATATAATTTGGACTATATGTCAACAGGATCATCTACCCGACTCAACCTCATTTCACTACCTTAATTTTGATTAACTTAAAAGGTGAGTTATGTACCTTCTCTTGCAGAGTTCTACATATGTGTTCTCTAGCAGATAGACGTAGTTGCACAGACTGTAGACTGTCCTGCAACTTTTTTGTTTCTTGCTCATCATGTTTCGCTTTCTCCGCCTGCATACCATAGTAAAACAAATAAATGAACATGAAATAGCATTAAATGAAGGCAGGGTAGAAATTGTTGTCCCAGTTCGATGAGTGTATTTTAAAGCAAATTACCAGCTGCTTGTACTTGAAAAGTTCAGTGACGTCAGTTTGTTTGCGAGCAGGGCCATGCTCAACACCTCTCACTCGACTTGCAAAGTTCAGAGTGCAAACAGTTTCTCCCAGGTCTGCTGAACTTGGGCTGATTTGGACAAACATAAGTGTTTTACAATCACCGCCTGCTCAAGTTTCGAGATAGTCAAGAGAAGATTAGTACCTTACAAGTGAAACCATTTAGATTACAAACTAGCAAGTTAAGAAATCAAGAAGCATACCTAGAGAGCTCTGTAGTATATGAGTAAGCTTCGAATTCCTGATTTGATAAAAACATAGATGATATTTAGATAAAAGTGATGTTTGTACTAGTACGAGGTTGTAGTGTAGAGAAATGAGCATACCTGTAAGGAATGTGACTTGTTTTCGATGCAAGAGCAGAAATTACATCACCTAATGATGAAAGTGATTTATTTATGAACTGTGATTCCTTCAATCTTTCACCTTCAACCTCAATCTTTCCTACTCGTTCACTTCCCGCCAAGTCCACTAGCGAAAGGTGGCTTCTAGTCCGTTGTCCATTCACCAAGTTCTCTCCAAGAACAGTCACTCGCAATAAGCTATACAACAAGAAATTAGCACCAAAAAACCATTTATTAGCTTACAGATTAGCTAAAATGTAATAAAGACTCACCAGTGAGAGCGGCTACTAAGCTCATTGGCATTGGCTGATCCAACATATCGAGCACGACTCCCGCTCTTAAGCAATTCCCAAACTTCATCTGTCTTGTGCACAGGCACCTCAGAGAGTCCTGGAACTTCTTGGGTTCCTTCAGCTGATTGTTTGACCTCTAACCTGCAATTAAATATGAACCATTTAGTCAACCTCTTCTATACAGCACAAACCACTTCTCCACTTCTCGTTCACATACAGATTGTCCTCTATATCACACTAAACACTTGATTTGTCCTTCTAAACTACACCAAACACTTGTCATCTGAATAAGCAGTTGTAAGGAATTGCTTGCACTGAAATGGTACACAAGACAACTCGATATTGCATGTGTCATTCTTTTTGTCCTAGAAGGTAGAAACTAGAAACCAGTAAAGACATGTACCAGGAGGGACTAGAACTTCTATGCAACTTATCGGTGAAACAAAAATGTAAACAGAGCAAAAATATATAAATTTCAATCACCAACTAATGAATATATTCATCTTATTCAGAACCACAAGCACAAATAAGTAACAGATATTATCATCAAGCTTACTTTTTAGCAGGTTGGTCAGCATCTTCAACCAAGAGGTCCCTTATCTTCTCATTGTAAACCTCCAACATGCTTACAAACAGCTGATATCTCATTATATCACTCCTTTCTTCAGATACCCTGAACAGCTCCTCCAAGGTACGGTAGTTAACTCCCCTATTTTCAGCGGTTCCTTCCATTGTAAAGATGATTTAATGTCTTTTATAACCTCCTCTTCTGCTGATGAACCCATGGCAGAAAAAAAAACCCCCTGCATATCAAATTAAAATTCCGTATGAACACTAACCAAATTGATAAGAAAAAGATGGAGCATTATCTACTTTCTGTATATCGGTTAAATAAACCTTTGCTGATCTAGGAATTCTTTCGAGACATGATCTAATGCAAAATCCAACTTGAAATACTCTCTTAAACAACACTTAACAAACAATCTTATTGCAATAAGGAAAACGATTTTAGAGGCTCTATGCAATAATAAAGTTGACTCTGATCTAATTTTTAGCTCGCTTGACCCATTTGACCTCTAACCCCCTTTAGCTAATTTATAACTTTCTTTGGACCCGTTTGAAGATGACATAAACATAAATAGCTGATCCTTCAATGGATACAAGCTAAGACAAATCATACTCATGCCATCAGCAATTATGCAGTAAAAACAGATTAACCAATTACGCATTAGGTTCTTACAAATTAGTTCTAGATATTGTAAATCTTCGACCTTTCAGATAAGCATGACAGCAAGAAATCCGTAAAGATTGATGTTCTAACAGTATTCAGCCTAGTTCTGTAGCCAAATCCAAAATTTTCCAACAAAAAAAATGACGATTTGATTCGTAAATTCATCAAATACTATCTCAAATCCAAAACTGACCCAAACATTTAAAACCTTTAAAATCTAAAATTATCTTATATTGTCGAACATACTACATCTTTTGAGAATTAATTGAAGAAATAAAGATGTAATTCGTACCTTAGAATGCAATGATGTGTGTGAATGCAATGATATGTGTGTGTTTTTTTGTAGGTAACCAGAGGAGAGGAAGAAAAGTAGAAGAAGATTTAATAATCCAAATATATGAAATATCCTTTATGCCCTTAGCTAAAAACAAAAAAGCAAAGCAAATAACAGGGTTGACTAACGGAAAACGGGTCAAGAGGCCAAAAGGGACCAGTTTAGCCTATAAAAGTTGAAAAAAGGACCTCTGGCGATGAAAAAGCCCAGGTTTGTCCCAACGCGAAGCGGATTGACAAGTTTAAGGACCAACCGTGTATTTTAGTCTTATTTTTATAAAGGGTTAAACAGATTATAAGTCGACCCACCCATCAATTTAGAATAGGTGATGTTCACGTTATGTGTAAACAGTTTAGGATTGGTATAACTGACCTAAGTCACCTAACTACTTAAACATGTCGTGCTCAGGCTAAGGTGTTCTGATATGTCAATCCGAACCCAAACCCGACCCGTACTTGGTCTGAAGTCTGAACAGTTTCTAGATTTGAAATGACTACAATAACAGAACAAGAACTTACCCTCTTCCCATCGCCATTTGTGAACCAATGCCCTGTAGCTTGACCATCAGCTTGAACCTTCTTTTGCCAGCATCTTTTGTGATCCCTTTTGCAGTATTAAGCTTAGGATTCGTGAAACCTTGTGACGTTTCTTGAGTTTTTTATCTTCTTGAATTTTCCTTGATGAGCTTGTCTCAGCTTTATTACTTCTAGCAGCTTGTTTAGTTTTGTCACCATTGCTGAATTGGCCCCTAGAAACACAAGAAAGACGGCATAAGAAATTATATCCGACTTTATAGAGTCATTTGCATGCAACCATCTTATATGAAATTAATCATGCGGAAAACTATCAGTAATATAGCGGAATTGACTTACATGTAATCGATCTTCGATGTACATGGAAGCTCAGAACCTCTACTTTCTGCAGTTAACGGGAAAAAGTTGCACAAACGGGTTCGTACAAGTCTTGGACCCTCAAATCATTATGGAAGAAATACTGATGTGCTGGCGGGCGAGAGCCCGAGAGTCACCCAAATCTACTACACTGTCCATAACATGACTATTACGGTTACTTTTTCCAATATTACTCTGAACTTTAGTTTTTTCTTTCATGGAACTAAAATATTCTTCACAGACCTCATCCAGTACAGGTGTCGGGATATGGAACCTCTTCTTGTGTCTAAAATCTTCCCATAAATCTTTTCTGGCTGAAGTATCGAGTGATTCACTTAATTTTCTCGGCTGATGTAAACCTACACTTTTTCCCCCATTCAAATTAGATTCTGACTTATTGCAGGTCTTGTTAGTAGCAACTTTACTGGTAGAAGGAATATTAGAATCAGAGTCGGAATCGATCTGATAGATAACTTTGGAAACAGTTGTTTGCTGCTGCTTGTGACTACGGATTCTGGCGCGTTTGAGACATTTGAGAGATTTTGCTTTCTTTTTCCTGATTCTCTGGTCAAAACACCCAGTCCAGTAAGCGGGAATTTGGAACTGTTACTGACTGAATAGTATTGTGTTCGGAGAGTCTCATCTGCATTTAGCAATAATAACAGCCAGTGAATACGGGAATGATAAACAAGCGCACGTGAGAGTAATTAGCACACTGGTTTGAGATACCATCCCTTTACATGCAAAGTTAATCAACGTGGATATCTTTCTTGGATCAAAAAGAATCACAAATTGCTGCATATTTAAGCGCTTATGTCTGTGCTAAATACAGTAATGAGTTACAAAGTGGGATGATGGATTACGTAAGATATCCCCTGTTAATAAACACAATCCCATTTCGTTATTCAGACATGAAAAATCATTGGTAACGATTACAGCTTTCTTGTCAAGACATCAGTAACCGTCCAAAGGGGTGCCCAACGGCACCAATTCCCTAAGTACACCAGACTTGCTACATTATAATAAAATGTAACTAAATACATTACATAAAAGACACAATGAAGTTATCATCGGTTACTCGTAAGTCTATCCACCCACAACATACAGAAAACAAGTCCAGTTTTCCGTTACTATTAGAGTTAAAAATAATGTAATTGGCTGCCAAACTCATCCTGATAAGAATACAGAATCACAAACGTTGTTTTTCTCTTTATGAAATCAAATTGAACCTACTAAAAAAGGCATTAGTGACTACTCTTAATACCTGATAACTGATTGATATCATTTTTAGACAAACTATTTCAAAGTTGCTTATTCATACTGATTCCGATTATTTTACCATTAAACATCACTACCAAAGTAACACTAGCACAACTAAAAGGTACCTACGAAAAACTGTTACTAATTTGCTAAGCAAAACTTTTATATTCGCTAATTCACTCACGAAATCAGATAATAAGTAATCCCAAACACCCTCAAAAAGAGATAAAAACGCAATAATAAGATAAACAAAGAAGCTCAAAAAACATCCCAAAAAATAGTATATCATTTACCTATCCTCCACCCATCGCCATTTGTGAACAAATGACCATCCGCTTGAACCCTCTTCCCATTAAAAGTTTAAAACAGCTAATTTGTTCATTCCCTTTGAATGAAATTTAACAAAGTATCCACTTTTTTTACCGGGTCATCATTTTGACCCACTTTCTACCCAAAACAAACAAGCCACATTTTGGGGGTTTTCGAATTTTCCTTGTGGTAGTGTAGCAATTAACTAGGATTCAGTAATTAAACCATCAGTTATAGCCTATGACCAATTATTTGACCTTCAATTATTATGCCTAACAAAGATTGAGAGACTTGTTTAAGGGCTTCAAACTTCAAATAATGAATTTGGAGGTATAAGTGGTCCTTTAACTCTTTCCTAAACTTAAATAAAATACTAATTTCATTTTTCTCTCGGGTTGTCTTCTTGACTCACTTACAAGTTACAACCAAAGTATGACCCGAATCATAACTGGCCTAGTTTAAGGTCATGAACTGCAGAAACTGAGCTCCAACATTAACCAATAATAAACTCAAACTTAACATTGAACTATTGAAGACCAAATGAATTTACTATATGCAAAAATATGTGTAGTTAGAATTAAAAATCCTTTCTCTCTCTTCCAACAAACCCCTAACTACTTTCCCTCCATTTTTCATCGTTAAAAAACCTTAAAAATCCTCAATTACGCTGGTTCTTGACCGTAATTCACAATTCTAAACCGTGTGATCAATATAGTTTTTAATTCTACACCGATCGATATGAATTTCCCCAATTTCTATTTCTACCATGTTTTTGAATTTTGGCGCAAAATTTTGTTTTTTCAATTCCTTATATATATATATATATTTTAAACGGCAATTGTGGCTACATGGCCCCTAGCCCAGAAGGGGTAGCGAGGCCACACAACCAGGTTGGGTCCAGCCCAGAAGGCAATGGCACCCTTCCCTTTACGCCCTGCGGAGAAACCCCTATCGCCCTTGACAAGACTCGAACTTGAGACCTTGCCTAGGAGGGTAAAACCTCCATACCGCCGGACCAGAGGCCCATTGGTTCAATTCCTTTTATAATATTACAATCAACACCAATCCGGTCAAGTTTTCAGTAATATTGAGTTGTTTAAATGGTCCAATTGTACTTAATCATGTCACCTAAAGGAAGAACATCTAAAGGAAGAAAATTGTACCTAATAAGTATAAGGATATTGTTTGTGAGTTAGCGTAGAATAAAGGACAATAAGTGAGAGCAGAAGGTGAGAAGCAGGGATAGAGGTAAGAATATTGATGGTGTGGGGTCAATGGAGGACACTGAATGTGGAAGCACTGAGAAAGGGGAGTGTTTGGCTGCAAATGAATTTCCTACACTCAGTGCGTCTATTAGGAAGAAAATGGTTAATGAAACCGGCATTGATGTGAATATTACTGTTGCAACCACTATAAGTCAAATTCCTCATGATCAAAGTAATAATGATTTTAATGGTAACAAGGCTGCTAGTGCTTCATATGATAATTCTGATGATAATAGTAGGAGTGAAAATGTGTTACTTAAGTCATTTGCAGATACTGTCAAACCTAATATTAGTATCATTAGGAACAAATTAATCTTGATACCTACTGTGATTGATGATGGAAGGGAAGTAGTGGTATTTGATGATGAACTTTTACGGGAAGGTAGTAAGAAATGGATGCTAACATTGTGTGGAAATTTTTTTGGTTGTAAAATGTCATACTATGAGCTTAAGTACAATTTAGTTAGAATGTGGGGTAAGTTTGGACTAAAAGATATGTGTCTCAAAATGGGTTGTACTTGTTCAAATTTAGAGAAGAAGATGGAATGAATCATGTGCTGGAAAGTGGCCCCTGGTTAGTCAATAATAAGCCACTCATGGTTCAAAAGTGGGACCCTAATATCATTGTGGATAGAAGTGATCAAACGGAACCCAATGGTCCCTTGGGGCTCGTTTCATGTTCACAACACCAACCAAACAAACCCTGATGGTTTATTCTTTTCCCAAACACAACCAAACAACATCCAAACACCATCAAACATTAAAAACCCATCATCAAACTAAAATCAAAACTTCACAAAAATGATAAAAATGCAATAACACATGAACACGACACAACACATGATACCAACACACTTGTTTTTATGTTTTATTAGTTTTAAACATCATTTCAAGTCCGTGTTCATCAAAACCCAACCAAGAAACACATGGGTCGAACCCCATGTGGTTCGTACGAGTTTACGAAAGGCTCAAACGAGCTCACAACTTGTTCCTTTTACCTTTATCTTTCCCGATCTACAAATATAACACGAATACACAAACCCACGCGACGGTTTTACACGATATGGAGGTCCAAAAAGGTGAACATATGAAACCTTATTACACGCTGGGGCGAACATATAAAACCTTATTGTGTTTAACTTCAACATGATAATATGCAAACTAATATCAAATTTTCACCTTCTTCTCCAAAAGTACACAGTTTGACTTTTTTACAAAGTCAACTATGTTAGCTAAACTTACTGGACTTTAAACTGTATTTTGAATTCTAGTTGTAGTAACAACAACGGTAAACAACACAATGGTGACAAAAGTTAATAAAACTTGTTAAATAGCCAGTTTACTATCGCACGTAGAACATGTTTCCCCTTTGGGTTAATAGATTTGTTTTTACGTCTGCAAGTATAAATAATTTCGTTCTGTAAGTTGTCTAATATTACTTATGAAGATGCTTAAATATAAAGCTAGTTTTTCATTGAGTTTCAAGATGATTATGAGCATGAAAATTTGATCACGAGCATTTCTTTTTCATTCCATCTGACAAATTACTAAAATTAGTTTTCTTGATTAATAACGAGTAAACCCGATAGTTTGCCAAACAGTTTATAGAAGATTGATCAATGCGTATACTCGATGAAATGCCCATAATTTACAATTTATAGCACAACTGTGGTAACTACACGATACACTTAATCAGGTTGCTCATATCCATTTCGAAAAACTTAAGGTTACTTCATTAGTTCACTCTTTTGTGTCTGGTGTCATGTGAAAAAGCATCACTATGGGTTTTATTTTATCCGTCTAAACTTGGATTTTTTAAAAAGCCATTGTCTTACAAATTCTAATTACAGAAACATGTTCATTAGCACCCTAACATCTGTGAACATTCTGATATAAGTTTTTTTAATAAAAGTTTATGAAAAACTTGTTGAGCTAGATGAAAGTCAATAGTTGACTCAAAAGCCATGTTTTATTATCTTCAATAATTTCATCAGAATGTTGAGCATATGAATGTAAAGTAAAACTAGGCTATGATCTTGCATAACTAATAAGACTTTCCTAAGTTTATTTTTAATGGAATCATTTTCCAGCCTTTTATCCCAATCTAATAATTTTCATAAAGAACACAGTTTGACTTTATCGAGAAGTCAACTATTTTTTGGAAAATTGTTGTAAAATAACTTACACTACTTTTATAAACCTTATGGCCAGATTGCAAAATAAATAAACTTTCTATTTTAGCGGGTCATGATTTTCACCCGCTTTCCACCCAAATCAATCCATATTTTGGGGTTTTCGACTTTCTTGGGGTTGTTTTGCAATTGACCCATAACTTGATTAGGATATAGTAGTAATTAAACTAGGTTTAAGTGTCAATTTTATCTTATGAATAATTATTTGACCTTTAATTTTGCTCAATAAGAATCCAAACTTGTTTTAGGGCTCTAAAGTTTGAATCCATCTGTTAATGAATTGGACGTTGACAAAATAGGTCCTTCAACTTTTTCTTTTTATTATTTTCACCTCTTTTATAAAATTTTCCACACTTGTTTAAACTTTTAGATGTTAACAGCTTTCATGAACCAAATATGTTAATAATTAGTTCAGTGCCATTACTTTTACCCACATTCTTATAAACAATCTAATCGATTTCATTACTGTGATTTATACAAAGTATCCTACTGATGACTTTTAATCCATTGAAAAAGAACCTATTGGAATTTTCGAATCGCCTTTCTATACATCTGATACCTTAATCATTTCATTTTTATTCTGCTCAATAATATTCTACGGGGAATTTCATTTTCCAACAAAACTGTTAGAAAAATAACATGAGGCCCAACTCGTGTCATCTAAATAAGCATAGTTGAGAATGTGCATGTCGCAAGAGCTTCACCTGGGTTGAGGTCGAAGTTAATATGCCTAACTGCGACAAATTATACTTTCCAAATTCTACATTCTTTATGATATCAGCTCAACTGTTTCATACAAACCTATGATACATGTTACGTAGCTTCCATTTGTTGGTTTTATGGATATAAATTAGTAGACGTGAGTTAGGATCGAACTCGAGACCACGGGATTGCACACTTTACGTATGAGAATTAAAGTTAATAATTAAATATAAATGTTGTATTTATTTATTGATTAAATGAAATAACTAATGAAGGTTATGTAATTAACTGTAATGGACTAACGGGGCGTTAAATGTATTTGGAAAAGGACTAGATTGCAAAAGTTGGGAAGGTTCCGGAATCCCTTTGGGATGCCTAAACCGATCGGCCAAAGGGAGGACCCAAACCCAATCCAACTTAAACTCAAACTTGTTCACCAAGTTTGCTTGAGTATATATACAAAACCTAGGGTGTTTGTAAATTATCTCTTGTGCTCATTAGCTAAACCTAAAAATTGTTTCTGTGTTTTCTTGTCCTCAAAACCGGTCAATCATCTCTATAGGGGATCGATTACTTGTTTTTTTCCAAACCAAGTTATTTGTTTTATCAAAACTAGCATTACTTTAATTCGGTTTAGTACGTGTGTACAAGAAAGTGGTACTAACACAATATTGTTAGTATTCTTGGATTGAATTACAACACGGTAAGAGGTAATTCACATAATCCTAATAAAATCAAATTAGGGTTCTTCCAATTGCTAGTTTGTGGATTTGATTCTTGTTTGGCTAGAATCAAGTAAGGTACGCATATTCTTTTATGTTAATTAATTATTCGTTAATAAATCCTTTACGCTTCCGCATGTATACTTTGATGTTTTGTGGTTATTTATTGAATGTCATGTTATATAATTCCAACACCATTAATACCATTAAACACTATATTATATGTTCTTCTTCACATATTTATGAAAAACTCAATGAATTTGATCAAAGCCAACAATTTGAGTCAAACGCCATACATCAACTTAACAAAAATATATCTCAATTTTGAAGATATTCGTGTCAATCGTAACTATTCTATGATCTTACGCAGATTATGTAGATCTTACAGACTATTATCTCGAGCCTCATTAAAGATTGAACGATTTTCATCAGGAATACAGTTTGACTTTATGATGAAGTCACCTGTATAAACAGAATACTATGAACTAACTTATCTAACTTCAAAAATTAAACTGATTAAAAGTAGATAGCTAGTACACCTTTGTGAGAAGCACATGTACTAGATTATTTCATCTAGTACAGTATCATTTTACGGTAACACAGTTTGTTAAGTAAATTAACACTACTTTTAATCTCTAAAAGTCAACTCTGCAGAATCTGGCAAAACATTATTGCATTTCAGTTCATCATATATAACCAGAAGCAGCCTCTCTACCTTAGGTAGGGGTAAGGTTGTCTACGTCTCAACCTCCCCCACACATTGTGGAAGACGTTATTGGGACCCATAACCCGTGAAAGACGGTATTGGGAGTTACTTTTTAGTTCATCATATATAAATTAGTCGCATTATGCTTCGACCAAAAACCGAATGTCAGATTTTTTTAATAACTAATGTGAAAACTGAAAACACATTTTTTAAAGAAAGAAAAGAACAATCCGAATATCATACATTGACGTTGATACAATACAACTATCTTACTAAAGACTAATGATCCGTCCCACTATTAATGTCCCATTGAGACCCGGTATCGGGTAGAGTCTTTGGACACCATACAGATTGACTTACGCGATACACAGATAATTGACGGAAGGTTATTATGCCATGTGAAGGCACTATGATCGGTTCCCAATGAAGTGCGGAAATTCTGAGCCTACGCAGATGAAGACAATCAACAATGTCAAAAAAGCATGTTGCAAAAATAAGCATTTGTAAGAAAAATTAGTAACATACTATAATGTCTGTATATTTAGAATTGAACATGTTACAAGAAATGGGCAAAACCCAGCACCCCCTATCCTTGACACTCCACGCCTTAACCACTTCAACCGCGGCCTTACTACCTCTTCCTCCTCCTTATTGCCATCATCATCTGAATCAGCAACAGTTAGCGTCTTAATCTCAAAATCATCATTACCATCAGCAACAACTGTCTTCACATCATCAGCTACTGGAACATCTAGCGAATCATGATTCGATGTATTATTCGGTGTGATTTGGGGTTCAGGTGTATCATCAAAATTGAAACCGAAACCTAATGAAAATGAAGGTGCTTCAAAATCACTCATTTTTATGCGTGTGTGTACGAATGCTTCCAAAAAAAAAAAAAAATTGGGTATTTATTTTGAGGTGTAAAAAGTTGTTACAAATGTAAATGGATGTAAGTGTGAACCAGATCACTTAACAAAAGAACACTCATGAGATTCAAAAGCGTATCCATGAGGTTCACAGATCAGCCCAAGGTGTTTACGAAAGGGTCAAGATCCTATCCATGGGGTTCATAACTCGTGAGAAGGCCCAAGGTTGCATCTGGGAGGTCATATATAAGGTCCAAGCTGATGTAATCAATTTTAAACTTTCTATTAAATAAGTCCCGGTGGCTGCATTGCATATGTGACCTGTAACAATAATTTATCAACTCATTGACTAACTTTGACACTACATTTATAAACCTTGTGGCGAGAGTGCAAATAAGTAAACTTTATTAAGTTTGTTTTTAACATGATCATCCCCAACCTTTTATCATATATATAGTCCAACCATTTTCATCAGTTTGACTTTCTAAAAAGTCAACTGTGTTTATTCAGCTCCATTAATAAAATTAAAGTTCAAATTCCTTATTGATTTAAAGTAATGAGGACTAATACTGAAAGGTAAAATGACAATCATACTTTAAAACACTTCTTTACAAACAATCGTACTATGGGAGTGTATTGGAGAAAACAATCAATGAGAATAGATGCGGAGAGATATGAGCTTTAGATCACCTTCTGAGCTGAGTGGCATTTGCTTCCTGCTCACCGGACCTTGAAATATCAGAACAAAATATTAAAGTACATGTAAAATCTGTATGATAAACCATACCTTACAGAAACCATTCGAGTTGAGAAATTTCTTAATGACTTACCCGATCAGAGTTCACTTGGCTAATCGTTATGCGCTGATTGACAATTGCTTCCTGCTGATCGGACCTCCTAATAGCAGAAAATTAATTGTTAGAATCATAGTGAAACACATAAATTGCAGAACGATGAATATTTTCATAATCAATTTAAGATTTAGAAAAAAGTGCCTGTTAAGGTACTTCTTCATGTATTAGCTCCTTTGGTGTGTGTTAGTAAGGGTTATATGTAGGAGATTATTTCATCATCATCATCATGAGAGGTTCTTCGTCTCTTGAGTAATAAACCATGTGTGTATCAAGAAGCCGCATCGACCCAACAATATGTAGACCTCTCAACCTAAAAATGCTCTGTGGAAGACAGTTTATGCCTGTAACTTCTATGTTTAACTTTTTCAAACCTTCTAAGCATCCAATATCCTCAGGCAATTCAACAACTCGAATACAACCGCGAAGACTTAACTTGTTTATACATTTCATCTTACAAATGCTGTTTGGAATATCTTGTAAAATTTTACAGTCGGTTAAGATTATCTTCTCAAAAGATTCTAATCTGCCAATATCCTCAGGTAACTTCTCAAAAAGCCAACAAGATTTGATTTTGAAAGATTTGAGATGTTTCAACTTACAAATGCTATCTGGAAGATGTTTAATCTCTGTAGATGAAAAAGTTAGCTCCTCTAGACATTCTAGCTGGTCAAGGTCTCGGGGTGCTTCTGTAATACTGCCTTCAAGTGTAAGCTTTCTTAAACCTTGTAAACTACAAATGCTTCTAGAAAAACTCTCAAGGTTTGTACAAGCACACAGACCAAGAGAAATTAGCCTTTCAAGATTTCCAAACGATGAAGCTGGATATTCTTTATAATAACATAAAAACTGAAACTTTAAAGAATCATTGTCAGAGTGCAATGGGCAAACATTTGTTGGTTCTGCAATTAGATGTAACTCAGATAAAAAACCAGCATCAAGGTGGTTGAGATCATTTGTCAAACACAAAAGACTTAAACCTTCCACAACAACTTAAGTCTAAGAAGTCAAGATTTCTCAGATATCCAACCGGAGCATTAATTTCTACCAAATCATAACAATTTTTAAGATTTAACCTTTTGAGATTTGGAGTCAGCCTAAGGTCAAGGGTCCTCAGCTTTGAATGACTGAGGTTGAGCACTTGGAGCTTTAGACTTTCAGGAGGCATAAGAAGTTCCACCAAATCATTACAGCCTTCCAGTAGTAGCTTCTCAAGATCCGGAGTACTCCCAAGGTGAAGAGTCTTCAGCTTTGAATGACTGAGTTCGAAATATTGGAGCTTTAAACTCTCTTAGCTGGCATTTGAAATTCTACTAAATCCTGACAGCCTCTGAGTATTAGCTTCTCAAGATTTGGAGTACTCCCGAGGTGAAGGTTCGTCAACTTTGAATCAGTGAGGTCAAGATGTTCGAGCTTTAAACTTTCAGCAGGCAATTGAACTTCTACCAAATCATTACAGCTTTTTTGTATTAGCGTCTTTAGATTCGGAGTATTCCCGAGGTGAAGCTTTGTCAACTTTGAATCAGTGAGGTCAAGATTTTCGAGCTTTAAACTTTCACCAGGCATTTGAAATTCTACCAAATCATGACATCCTCTTAGTTCTAGCGTCTTTAAATTCGGAGTATTCCCTACGCGAAGGTTTGTCAACTTTGAATGACGGAGGTCGACCCATTCGAGGTTTGGACTTTCAGCAGGCAGTTGAAGTTTTACCAAATCATTACAGCCTCTAAGTATTAGCTTCTCAAGATTTGGAGTATTCCCGAGGTGAAGCTTTGTCAACTTTGAATCACTGAGGTCAAGATGTTCGAGCTTTAAACTTTCAGCAGGCATTTGAAGTTCTACCAAATCATAACAGCCTTCGAGTTTTAGCGTCTTTAGATTCGGAGTACTCCTGAGGTGAAGGTTTGTCAACTTTGAATCAGTGAGGGTGAGATATTCGAGCTTTGAATGATGATCAGCAGGGATATGAAGCTCTTCGAAATCTTGACAGTAGTCAATAATCAACTGCTCAAGATTTGGAGCCAACCCAAGGTCAAAGGTCCTCAACTTTGAGAACCCGATTTTGAATGATGATCAGCAGGGATATGAAACACTTCAACTGCGGCCTTACTACCTCTTCCTCCTCATTGTCATCATCATATGAATCAGCAACAGTTAGCATCTCAATCTCAAACTCCTCATCATATATCATCATTACCATCAACAACTGTCTTCACATCAGCATCTACTGGAACATCTACCGAATCATGATTCAATGTATTCTTCAGTGTGATTTGGGGTTCAGGTGTATCATCAAAATTGAAATCGAAACCTAATGAAAATGAAGGTGCTTCAAAATCACCCATTCCAATTATTATTTAATTATTGTTGTAAGTTTTTTTTTTTTTGGGGTTTTCAAAATTCAAAATGTTTTTGACGGGTTTGTTTTTATTGAATTTCATTTTTATGCGCGTGTGTACTAATGCTTTAAATATCAAAAAAAATAATAAAAAATAATAATGATAATAATAATAAAAGGTTTTTTTTGTTAAAAGGTTTTTCTCTCTCTGTGTGGGCGATCCACCGTCCACCATGGTCTCCTTGATTTTCCTGTTTCTGCCACGCATGATTCCTTCCTCTTACACAGGTTTTTCGTTTTAATCTCTTCTTCTTGTACAGTTTAGTTTAGGGTTTCAGTTCGAGACCCATTTTCTTTGGTAACTGTCGTGCTTGTTTTGTTTCTCCAAAACAACTTGTTTGTGTTTCTCCTCCTCGGTGGACCCTCCTTCTATCTGGGTTCGTCTCTTGCTTCGGTTTCGAGACTTGTATTGTTGGTGGCAGTTTTTCGTTTTCAAGATAAGAGTGAGCTTTTAAGCAGTTACCTGGCTTTTGGGTTTCACAGTGCCGTGGGGTTACTCTGGATTTGTTTGTGTTTCCGTAACAGTGCCGTGGGGTTGTTGCAGATTTGTTGTGGGTTCGTAACAGGTTTTGTTGCAGATTTGTTGTGGGTTCGTAACAGGTTTCGTAACAGTGCCGTGGGGTTTGTTGCAGATTGTTGTGGGTTCGTAACAGTGCCGTGGGGTTTTGTTGCAGATTTGTTGTGGGTTTTTTCCTGCCGTGAGTTTTGTCGCAGGGTTGCTGCTGTGCAGTTATTTACACAGTTTTTGGTTTCTACGACTTGTTCTGCCTACCTGGTTTTTTTTGGGTTTTCCATTTTGGTGTTTATTTACTGGTGGCGTGGTCATTCGTGGTGGTGGTTTTGTTTACTTCATTGCTATGCCGGTTGTGAGATTTCACTGTCCCTTTGTGGGTCTTGGGGGATGTCGGGACGGTGGTGGTAATGGACTTACTAAAACTTCCTTGATCACACATTTACGTGAACGGCACCTTAGCGTTGAGGCTCAAGCTATCACTAAACAGTCTCTCTTGTCGGATTTGGCTATATTTGAAAGGACCGAGGTTACTCTTAAGCGTATGGGGTTGTGGTTATGTGGTGGTTGTTTCAAAACGCATACTTTCCGGACTAAATGTCATCATGGTACAGGGTCTGATTTTGTGTCTCCTCCTGATTGTGGTGATGGTGTTGTTCGGTTTGTGTTATATGATCTCACCAGACCGCAGGTTCCTTCACAGATAGCCATTGTTGAGGATTCGGTTTTGAATGTGCTTGGTGGTTTTGATTTACCTCTTCTTGATACCTTATTCTCTAAGGGATTACGGATTTATCAAATCCATCCCTCCTAAATGTCGGTTGGAGTTATCTCGCACTTTGAAAAGAGCTCTTGATAAGGTGATCATCGCTGATGACATTTTTTTTGGGTTGGTTTGTTTGTCTTGCCTCTTTGTCTACTTAAGACCTTTTGCCCGAGGAGTAGTCAAGAGGGTAGGTGGTTGTCACTAAGCGTCAACGCCAGGAAGAGTATATTCTTAATTCTATTCATGCATGGGGCTCTGGTGGTAGGTTGCTGGGGTTGTGCGTGTGAGGTTTTAGCCTCTTCCATTATGGTCTAATATTGATGATGACAGCCTGGATTTAGGTGACCGTAATGTCAAGCAATGTAAGAGGAAGATTTGTGATGTTCATTATACAGCTGCGGTCAGAGTTCTTTCTGTTGATTTTATGGATATAAATTAGTAGACGTGAGTTAGGATCGAACTCGAGACTATGGGATTGCACACTTTACGTATGAGAATTTAAAGTTAAATAATTAAATATAAGCGTTGTATTTATTTATTTATTAAACGCAATAACTGGATTAAGTAATTAATGTAATGGACTAACGGCCGTTAAAGGTATTTGGAAAAGGACTAAATTGCAAAGTTGGGAAGGTTCCGGAATCCCTATGGGATGCCATAAACCGATCGGCCAAGGATCAAAACAAGGAAAAAAACACAACTTGTTCACCAAGTTTAATGGGTATATAACAAGGCTAGGGGTTTTATTTTTATATATCTCTTGTGCTCATTGCTAAACCCTAAAAATTGTTTTGTGTGTTTTCTTGTCCAAAATGGCACAACCCTTGTGGTGTCGATCTACTACTTTTCCACAAACCAAGTTATTTTGTTTGATAAAACTAGCATTACTTTAATTCGGTTTGAAACGTGTGTACAAGAATATAGTAATAACATACTTTTGTTATTATCTTGGATTGAATTACAAAACGGTAAGGGATAATTCACATAATCCTATAAACCCTAATTAGGGTTCATCCTAATTGCTTGTTTGTGGATTTGATTCTTGTTCGGCTAGAATCAAAAGATGCATATATTCTTGTTTATGTTAATTAATTATTAGTTAATCTTTCCTATAACTTCCGCACTTACTTTGATGTTTATTGTTTATATTTATGATTGTCATGTTATATAATTCCAACAGTGGCATCACGAGTCATTGGTTTTTAATGAGTAATTAATTACATAAATGTAAAAAACAAATATTTGTATGTTGTTTGATATTTATCTAGGGTTTATGTTTATATTTTTTTTTGGGTCGATTATAATTTTTTGTGGATTCCCCATATTTTTTGTATTGACACACATTAAAATTTTTAGGGTTTTGAAAATTGTTTGCTAACCTTATTAAAACCTATAATTAATATATTAGTTACGTGATTAATTCATGAATAATTTGTTATGTGTCATGGAATTTTATATGCGATCTTGTGACTATTTGTATAATTGTTATGATGTATCCATGATTATACATGCATGTTAGTCATGAATAAGTTGCTTTGATAATTGTTTAATTGTTGAGACATATTTAATTACGATAAATCTTGAATTGGGAAGACTCCATTATATATATATATTAATGAATCAATTATGTGCAATTTGGTATATCATTAATTATGGGTTTCTTGTCGATTAGATGCGATGTATGTGGCTCACTCTCAATTGAGAGTGAAAGCCCTAATTAATATATACATTAATTTAACCTAGATATTGATTATTAATAGGATTTTATCGAATAAGTTGCATGTGGCTACTTGTTTACACGTATAAATTGTTTATTATGTGTGCATTGTTTTAGTAGTTTATTTTTTGGTATTACTTGTTTGTTTATTATGTTAGCAGTTTTAAGCAAGGGTAATTTTGAATAGAGAAAAATATCACGGACTAAACAATGGTGATTTGTTTTGGAATAGTTAAGTTTTCAATAGTTTAATTGATTGGTGACTTTGGTACAATGACTGAACGGCTCACCCATTAGAATGAACTATAAAGGGGTTATTTAAGAAGTGCATACAGTCCTGCTTGAAAGGATGTCTAAGGTTATGCTTTTCTTACACGTCCTCTCGCCCTCTGTGAAGTTCGAATGGAGCTACTAAGTAAGCCATAAAAGTACAAGCTCATCTTAAGGGCGAATTAGTTTTAATTCCATAACCCTTGGTGGTAATTATCGAAACACTAAGTGTTTACACTTATGCAAAAGTGCGGTATAATGGATGATAATTAACACTAAATTCCTTGATTGGTGAACCCAATACCTCAATCAAAACTTTGATAATTTGATCTTTATGAATTGGTAATAAAAGTTTTTTATTAAAATTATGCTACAAGATGAATGCATGACATCTTTGTACATATTTGATTTGACCACATAAAATCAAAACTAGTACCCTTTTAAATTAAGAATATGCCATCTAATTAAAAGGAACACTTGAAGTTGCAATTTACGTCATGGCAGTACTTGGCTAGATTGTGATGGAGAGGTAAATCTCTATGTAAAGTCAGACCTTACATGGACATATTCTAGAGTTCTTTAAGTTAGAAACTTAAGTTGAGTAGGAAGTGAGACTTGGACTCAATGGCATAAGATGGGATGAAACATGTTTATATTTGCAATAGCGTTGGAAAATATAAATCCCATAATGATCTAGGAGTTGGAAATTGCTTGCCAATTATGGTTCGACAGATTACCTTATTATATGCGTTAGTTGCTAGCGGATCAATGATGTAATGAACCTATGATAATTTGGATCCTAGATTTCGAGAAAATTCTATGGTTATATGAATATTACCTTGGGTATTTTATTTTCTTGAAAAGTTTAATTATCGAAAATACTAAATTGAATTTTGCTAATTCTTTAAATGTATTAATGCAACATTAAACGTGAGTTTATTCCTCTATTGGTAAATTGATCTACAATGGGTTCTTTGGTAGAGTCAACTTTAATAAGAGAATAAACCTAGTCCTCTTTTCTTAATAAAGAGTGAGATTAAATCCTATTCCTTTTCATGAATGAAGAAAGGTATGATAGGACAATTAGAATTGTCTAAATTCTAAATACATAACTCGTAAGCAAATTTTAATAGTTAAGAAAATTGCATATTTCCGAGTTATTAAATTAGAAGCTAGACTAATTACCGTATAATTGGTAAAAGACAAACTAGCATATTTTATCTAGTTGTTTTGTTTTGACCATTTAAAAGTACTACTTGCAATTGTTGGAATAGTAGAACTATTAAGAAAGAAATTGCATGCCCAATTATTTCAAGTTAATAGCATTGATGAATAATTTATCATCTACATAGTAGAATACATTTTTTTAAGTACATAAGTAATTGTTATGTATGGACTTTCTCAAAGGTGTAGGGAAGTATAATAGAACTTATTTTCTTTCCTTTGGTTAATGAAACACTTACAATGTTGTCAAATCCGTGGAGTGTTGTGTTCTTATTGAATAAGGAATTAATGTAATGATCTCTTATTAGATTGGAGTTACAAGCTTTGTCATCTTGGTAGTAACCTAAGTTATCTCTAGAATGTCTTAAGATAATTACTTTCCACTTGTAGACACTTATGTTTTCAAGGATAGTCATATACGTTTCCTTATTAGACAATGAAGTGGTTCTATATCTACTAGTTATGCTAATATCAATGACACAATCATATTAGTCACATAAACAAACATATGGTGTTGTTTATATGCTACATGATGTTGTTCCATGCACAAGTGGGAGAAATCTATATTGTGTGCAAGGTACAACATATAAATTTATGATTTAACAGTTCTCTTGACTGCAAGGTAAGAGATTAACATTCTAATATAACTTGAAAATATCTAATTCAAGAAACACTTGGTGTTGCAATTTACGTCATGTGAGAACTTGGCGAGATTGCAACAACAAAGTAAATCTCTATGTGAAGTCAGACCTTGCATGGACATATTTGCGGTTTCTAAATTAGACAAGTATTTAGAACATGTGTCAAAATGATATATAAGACTACTTCAAATTAAATATTTATGTATTATTAGAATGACATAAATAAATGAAGTAATCTAATACTACTTTAATTTGTATATTTATGAATTTTTGGAATGACATAAATAAATGAATAAATAATGTAGTCCTACATTATAATGAAGTAAAATAAATTAACTTGAAATTATTATTGAAACCAAGAGTTGTGTTCATAATTACTTTAGTTAAACATGTTTATGATTCATTGTAAAGACATAAACATAAAGTCTTTTAAGACTTATAATAAAGTAATACGTTAACTTGTTATGTTTTTAATTAAGACATATACAAGAAGTCATTGAGTTGATCAATGATTTATAACGTATAATGGGATTATAAGAGTTTATGTTTCTTGTTGAGACATGGATATGAAGTGACTTGGTTAAAAGGTACTTGTGTTATAAAGCATGTAATTGGCTTGGAAAGTCTATTATACCATTAAGTTGACTTAGTTGGTAAATAGGTAAGCCAAAAGGAATATGTTTATCTTATATATTGTTAGATTGTCTTACAATATTAATTCTAATGAACAACCAAGTTGATGGTATGTTGAGTTAGGAGAATCAAACTCTTTGTTTGATTCAAGATAACCATAACTTCTTTCTTAAAAGTAACAAGGTTAGAAAATTGAGTATGGATTGAATATACTCAATATAACTCCAACCTAGAAGATTAATAAAACACCATTATTTTATTATGGTGATGAATCACATTAAGTTTTAAAATTGAAGATTCAAAATTTGTTAAACTACTTATGAATAGGTTATTAACAAAGTAAAGTTGAAATTATCAATGTGTAATTTGTAATGTCCCAAAAGAGAACAATGTAGTTTTGCTCTAATTGCTAAGTATATATAGATAGTCTATATATTACAAAAAGCAAGTGGGAGTTTTTTATCTTGAAAGATAAAATTACAAGATACATAATCTTCTAAAACACACTAGTAAATATCATGATGAGGTTAGACATGTAAATGATAGACCTCAAGATGATGGAATTTTCATTCATAGATCTGCAAGGATATCTCAGATATTTGATTTATATCTGAAATATGAGTTACTGATTATAGTAAACTGATAATCATTATGATAGATTACCATAATATTAATTAACTTATACTATGAATGTTAAAGATGTTGTCCATAAAGATAATCAATTTTGGAAATTTGGTTTATCTTAATAGTTAGAAATAAATGAACTTCAAAGATGAAAAAACCATAGTAGTTTGAATTTTTATGTAGAAATCTTATGGACAAAATTTGTACACATTAAATATATAAAGATGATAATTGTCATACTTGTTTTCATTAATATGAAATATGACAATGGAATAATCAAAACACTTTCTTGAGAAATTACTTGACGAGGGCCGTAAGTAATTGAAAGGTTTTTTAATTCATATAATCTTTGAAGCTGAAGTGCAAATAATTTATGAATGGATAAATGCATGCATCTATGAAATTATTCTTATGTTTAATTATTAAATCATAGTTTTGATTTATAATTAAAATAAGATAAATTTTTATTCTCGAAAGCTAGTGGGAGTATTATGTTAAGTTTCTTAAATCTTATATGTTGTATAACATATAAAGTAGTAACATTCCTTGTAAGCTAAATGTTAAGTCTTAGATTGGAATGAAACTTTACTTGGATTTAAAATTAAAACTACAACCTTGGAATATATATTTATTGTTAATAAACATGTGCAGTAAAATAAATGATTCTAATAAAACATGATATATCATTTGGAAAATTGATAAATATCTTTTGACAAGATAGAACGTGAATGAAATCTAAGTTTGAATGTAGATTCATCATGTACATCATGTTGTGTATTCAAATTGTTGTATCATTCTTGAATGATAGATGATTTGACAACATTGATATCTAATTAAAAGTTAAAAGTTATTAGATAACTTGTGTAATGAATATTCTAAAAGAATTACATCCTCAGCCTGGAATTGCTCCTAGATTCTATGGATGAACAATATGTCAAATGTTGTGAAAATTGTCATCATCTTTAAACTTGAAAGTTAGGAAAGCATCAAACATTACACAATGAGATATTAAAGTTTACGAAGTTTTAATGAGCATATTGTTGTTTGTATACAATGATTTGGTTTAATTGAGATGACACTCAATACTAGTCATGGTAGGATTTCATCTTTGTTAAGATCCATGTGAACTAGTTGTGCTACTAAAAGCACAGTTGCATTATACATTAAAAGAATAAGAATACTTTAAACTTTAAAATGTTTGAAAGTTTAAATTGTCATAAATAGGTGATAGAGGATGTCACACACTTTATGAACTTTTATGTGGATTGGTGAATGCACACATATAAGGACTTCATTAATTGAATTTTTGAAATAAGTATTCTCAAAATTATGATAGATCAAGTTGGTTGATTTATGCCTTGTCAACAAGTATGATTGTCATTACTTGAAGCATAATTCATCAACTGGAATTTTCATGCATTGATCTATTTGGTATTTGGATAAGGGATGTTAAACAATTGTTATAATATAAATCAAATACTTGGTATGTTTGATTTTATAATATATTGTATCCTATATTTGCATGTTTAATCCGTGAATAAATTTATTTATTCTAAGCGTCTGTTGTCAATTAATGATATGGGAGTATCGTTAAATTAAGACAAATCGAGTGATGGTAGAATATACTTGAAAGTATATTGATGAGAATGCATACCAAGTTCGGATGATATTCAATGAATTGAATATAGGACTTATCCCAACTACATAATTTACTTTGTGGATATTGTTATAAGTAAATTATGAATAGTTATCCTGGACTTGAGATACGGATAAGTGTCATGAATGTAGTGCACTTACGTGCAACTTAACGTGTGGTAGTCATAAGGGTTGTTTCACGAAGTGTTGCAAAGTTCATGGGTTATTCGTGTAGTCAAGATAGAATTTGTTCCTTCAAATTTATTTTGGAGTTTATCTTCTTTGGGCCCTCGTAGGGTTGACAAGATGTTCGTGGCCCGTAAAGATCTCCGAATATGTTGAGAAGATTTGGTAATCTTACTCAATCACTTATAACGAGAAACAGAATAGTTGGATAAAGAATGACTTAATTCCATATCTTTATTTAACATGGTATTAGAAACAAAGGATAATAATAATGAGAAATCATTAAAAGGTTTTCCAGGAGCCTTGCTCGAGTTGTACTAGAGCATGGTGTTGCTAGGCGCTAACCGATGTGATCACTCTATTAAGATATATCCAAGTGGGAGCTGTTGATTTTATGGATATAAATTAGTAGACGTGAGTTAGGATCGAACTCGAGACTATGGGATACACACTTTGTATGAGAATTTAAAGTTAAATAATTAAATATAAGCGTTGTATTTATTTATTTATTAAAGCGAAATAACTAGTTAAGTAATTAATGTAATGGACTAGGACGTTAAAGGTATTTGAAAAGGACTAAATTGCAAAATTTGGGAAGGTTCGGAATCCCACATGGGATGCCATAAACCGATCGGCCAAGGATCAAAACAAGGAAAGAAAACCAACTTGTTCACCAAGTTTACTTGGAGTATAAAACAAGGCTAGGGTTTTATTTTTATATATCTCTTGTGCTCATTGCTAAACCCTAAAAATTGTTTTGTGTGTTTTCTTGTCCAAAAGATCGTACAACCCTTGTGGGATGTATTACTCTCACCCACAAACCAAGTTATTTTGTTTGATAAAACTAGCATTACTTTAATTAGGTTTAATGCGTGTGTACAAGAACATAGTAATAACATACTTTTGTTATTATCTTGGATTGAATTACAAAGCGGTAAGGGGTAATTCACATAATCCTATAAACCCTAATTAGGGTTCATCCTAATTGCTTGTTTGTGGATTTGATTCTTGTTATTAGAATCAAAAGGTGCATATTCTTGTTTATGTTAATTAATTATTCGTTAATCTTTCCTATACGCTTCCGCACTTACTTTGATGTTTATTGTTTATATTTATGATTGTCATGTTATATAATTCCAACACTTTCGTCTTCTGGTATTGCACCTTATGATGGTTCTACTCTTGAGGACTTAAAAACTAAGCACCCTTTTCAGTCAGCTCCTTCCTTACCTGATATACCTATTGATCATCATCACCTTACCACATCTCCTTCTCACGTTCTTGACATGATCAAGAGTTTCCCTCGTGGTACTTCTTGTGGGCGGATGGCTGGCGCTCAACACCTTTTGGATTGCTTGAATGGTGCAATTGTGGCTATTCTGATGAGTTGATCGCTTCTATTACAAGTGGTGAACCTTTTTCTTCTTTGGTAAATGCCGAGGTTGGGTGAGTACATTGCTAGTGCTCCTCTCACACCCATAGTCAAACAGGAGGGTATCCGCCCTATTGTTGGGACTGTTTGGGCGTTTAGTTTCAAGGTTTGTGCTTCTTCCATGATTGGTCACTCTTGAGTGATTATTTAGATGATTTGCAATTTGGTGTTGGTGTGTCGGGGGGAGGGGAGGCTATTCTTCATGCCTGTGAATCGGTTGGTTGAGGCCGGTGATGTTGGTCTGTCTATGTTGTTGGTTGATTTCAAAAATGCCTTCAACATGGTGGATCGGGCTGTTATGTTACGTGAGGTACGACTTCATTTCCGGCTATTTGGTGGGTTGAATTACATTTACTCTTGTCAGATTATATTATGGTGAGCATACTCTTTGGTCTCATCAAGGTGTGCAACAAGGTGATCCGCTTGGGCCTCTTCTTTTTGCCTTAGCGTTATCCCCGGCATGTAAGATTAGAGATTCCTTTGACCTTTCCGCTTCAGGTATTATCTAGATGATGGCACTATTATTGGTGATACCTTGGTTGTGGGTAAGGTTTTGGAGTTGATTATGATGGATGGACCTTGTCGTGGCTTACACCTCAATGTTGATAAAACAGTTTTGGCGGAGGACCCAGAATATGATGGTGTTTTCCCCGATATTTCTCGCCCTCACATGGTGTTAAATTATTGGGTGGACTGATAGTGTGGATTTTGAGTTTGGTAGTAAGTTGGTTACGAAAAGGTTGCTAAAACTATTGAACTTATGGATGCGGTTGCCAAACTTAACGATCCTCAATGCGAGTTGTTGCTTCTCCGTACATGTGCTGGTATTTCTAAGCTATACTTCTCTATGCGCACATGTTCCCCTCGGGTCTTTGGTTGTGCTCGAGTTTCTTTTGATCTTTGCCGCCGTTCTTCCTTGGAGCGCATTGTCCCTTTCGCGGGCCGATTTTGGTGATTGGCGTGGAGACTTCACCTACCCTTTGCTTTTGGGGGGCTTGGTTTATATTCTGCAGGTGATGTCTTGAACTATTCCTTCATTGCTTCTCGACTTCAATCGCTAGCCTACGATCTAAGCTCTCTCTCGGTTGGGTATTAACTGGCGGTCCTCCTTTGATGATGCTCGCACAATGTGAATATGGATATTGACCTTTTGAGTAACCCTAGCGAGGTCGCTGCCCCTAAACTTATGAAAATGTGAATATATATATATATTTGATCGGTTTACCAATCTGTTGAGTCTACTTTTCATCTTTCCCGACGGATGGCGTTATGGAGTTCTTTAAAAGAGGATCACACCTCGGATTGGCTTAGGGTGGCTCCGATATCTGGATTGGGACAAACTATGAACGCCGATTATCGATGTCTTTGTATTATCGTTTGGGTGTTCCTCTTTCAGCTGTTGATGCAGTGTTACGCGCTCTAAGGTTTTTCACGGAGATATTTACGGGGATCACGCTGTTTCTTGTGCGGGTATTGTTGGCATTAAACATCGTCACAACCTTGTGCGCGATGTTCTTGTTGATATATGCTCTCGGTCGGGGATCTCCGCTCACGCGGAGGTGGATATTGGGCTTTTGGAGATGGGGGCAGATCCTTTGCGTCCGACATACTCTACTCTTGGGATAGTGGGCCGGACGTGTGTTGATCTTACGGTTCGTCGCCTTTGGCCAATCGGGTTGATTGATTTTATACCGAGGGCGATGCGATCAGTCTTTGCCACAGCGTAAAGTCCGAAATACGATGCTAAATGTCGGATATTGGATATGGGTTTCTCGCTTCTCTTTTTCTTCTTTTGGAGAACTTGAAAGAATCTGATCACTTACTTAAGCGTATTGACGATTACTATGACGGGGACATTGGAGCGTCGGCCGGTTCACATCTTTAATAGGATTGGTTTTACCATTTGCTTTAGAGGTGTGGGCAAATTTCCGTTGGTTCGACTCACTAATCTTTGTAATCATGGATTTTAATAAAAGTGTTGTTATAATAATAATAATAATAATAATAATAATAATAATAATAATAATAATAATAAATAAAAAAAATAAAATTGGGGATTTATTTTGAGGTGTAAAAAGCTGTTACAAATGTAAATGTGACCCAGATCACTTAAAAAAAGATAACACTCGTAAGATTCAAGGATCATTTGAAGGTTCGCAGAAGGGTTAAAAGCGTATCCATGAGGTTCACAGATCAACAGGTTCATACTCGCATGAAGGCCCAAGGATCCAGGGTCCAAGGTTACTTGTGTTTGTGATAAAATTTTAAACTTTCTATGTGACCTGTAACAATAATTTATCAACTCACTTTGACACTACTTTTATAAACCTTGTGGCCAATGTGCAAATAAGTAAACTTTCTATTTTACCGGGCCATGATTTTGGCCCGCCTTCCACCCAAATCAATCCATATTTTGGGTGGTGTTGCAATTAACCCATAACTTGATTAGGATACAGTAATTAAACGTGGTTAAAGTATTATAAAAAATGATTTTATCTTCAATTTTCCCCAATAAAAATGAAAACTTGTTTTAAGGCTCCAATGTTTAAACCCATCATCTGTTAATGAATTTGAAGGTATGACATAATATGTCCTTCAACTTATTCCTTTTTATTAATTTCTCGCCCTTTAATACAAATTTCCTCGCTCTTTCAGGCTTTCAAAAAACTTAACTGAATTCATATAAAAAATACAACTTTTTCATCAAAGAAATCAACTCTGTTGCAGAAACAAATCTAGGTCTCACATTGAATCACCTATGTGGTCAATGGTGACATGGTTTGGTTTTAGTTGTAAGAAACAATTTGTGTAAGCTCAGCCATGACAAAGACACAATACGACTACTCAATGGCTTTTGAAAATACAAACGGTTCAAGCCCTGATAATTTCGTATCACTGAAATATGTTTGTCCGTACAATTACATGGAAATCTCAACGACATTTGATGAAAGTCAGTAGTTTGACTCAAACGTGAAATATTTTTATGTTTGAGGATTTTATCCAAATGTAGAGCTTATTTATGTGAATCAACACTTGTATATGATCGTATAACACTTTCATAAGTTTATTTTACCATGATCATCTCCAACCTTTTATCATAGTGCCACGTGTATATGTTTGTCCCGTTACTAAGTCAACCTTTCATCAAGAACACAGTACGACTTTCTTCACAAAACCAAATAAACATGTTTGGATAAGCAATCCCAAACACCATCAAAACTACATCAAATCATCATCATCATTAACAACAACCTTCCCATCAGCTACTCAAACCCGATTCGATCCTATCCAGGGAGTTCACAACAAACGAGAAGATCCAAGATTGCATCACGGAGGGTCATATATATCTAACTTTGACATTACTTTAATAAGCCTTTTCGCCAAAGTGCAAATAAATAAACCTTTTATTAAAAACCATGTGTCCAAAAGTAAAAAACAAAAATTAAAAACAAAGTATCCACTTTTTTACTGGGTTATGATTCTGACCCGCTTTCTACCTAAACTAAATTTAAGTACCATTTTTAGCTTTTAAAAATCATTTTAACATACAATTTTCCCACTCTTTTAAGATTCAAAAATGCAGTTGACTTTCTGAAGAACTCAACTCTGCTGCATGAAACCAGTTCCATGTACTGTAACAAAACAAGCCCTAAACCCGTAAGTTATTAGGAACAAAGCTTAGTGCCATGTCCTGTACGGTATCATCTTCCTCAATTTTATGATAAAGGTACAAACCTTTTAGACTCTAGTATCACTTACGTAGTCAATGGTAGTATGGTTTTAGTTGTAAGTGACAGTTTGTATTAGCTCAGTTTTACCATGTTAAACTGTTTCCAAATTAACATTCTACGGTTTGTAGCTCAACCATCACAAAGACACAATATGACTACATAATGGAAATCTTATGTATGTGAATCAAAACTTGTATATGATCTTACGTCACTCATAACACTTTCTTAAGTTAATTATTAACATGATCATCTCCAGCCTCATAGAACATTTTCATCAAGAGCAGAGTTTGACTTTCTAAGAAGTCAACTGTGTTTATTCAGCTCCATGAACTAAAATAATGTTCAAATCTTTATTGGTTTAAAGTAATAACTACTAGTACAGCATCCAAGTTGGGATTATAGCTTTGATCTAACAGTGTATACATTTAAAAGTACTAATACTGAAAGGTAACATGACAATCATACTTTGAAACACTTCTTTACAAACAATCGTACTTTTGGGAGTATACCGGAGAAAATCATCAATGACCAAACATATAAAGCCAAAATCACTTGAAAATAATCAACAATAAACAAACTTCTTTACAAACAATCGTACTTTTGGGAGTATACCGGAGAAAATTATCAATGACCAAAACGTATAAAGCCAAAATCACTTGAAAATAATCAACAATAAACAAACTTCTTTACAAACAATCGTACTTTTGGGAGTATACCGGAGAAAATCATCAATGACCAAACATATAAAGCCAAAATCACTTGAAAATAATCAACAATAAACAAACTTCTTTACAAACAATCGTACTTTTGGGAGTATTCCGGAGAAAATTATCAATGACCAAAACGTATAAAGCCAAAATCACTTGAAAATAATCAAAGTTTAATAAATCCATCTGTTAATGAGTTTGGAGGTACAAGTGTTTAACATAATAGGCCCTTTAAAACTGGTTTTTGTCAGATCATCTGTTAAGGAATTCATTTTTGACATCCAAACTCATGTCAAAATAACATCTTTTTCATCAGTTGACTTTCTCAACAAGTCAACTTTGTTGCACGAAAACAATTCCATGTACTGTAACAAAGAAGGTGAGTTTTTAGCAACAAAGCTTGCTGTAATGTTCTGTACGTGTATCTGGTCAATATTGACGCGGTTCTAATTATAAGCAATGTTTTGTGTTACTTCAGTTTTACCATATCAAACTATTGTCCGAATTGTACATTCTACAGTTTGTAGTCAAAAAGACAGCATATGACTACTCAATGGCTTTCAAAAATATGTTTGTCGGTTCAATTTCAAAACTATTGTCGAATTGTACATTCTACAGTTTGTCCCTGATAATTTCTTATCACTGAAATATGTAATTTCATAAAAATCTCAGCAAAATTTGATGAAAGGCAACAGTTTGACTAAAAATTCAAATGCTTTTATGTTTAATGATTTCATCCAAATGTAGAGCTTACTTATGTGAAACAAAACTTGTATATGATCATATATAGCCTCATGTAAAATTCTGACCATTTTTATCAAGAACAAAGTTGGACTTTCTAAGAAGTCAACTGTGTATATTGAACTCCATGAATTAACTTATCTGACTTGAATTTCTTCATTGGTTCTAAATAATTAGCGCAATATCCGATTAAGGTATTATAGCTTAATCTAACAGTGTATTATATAGTACTAATGTTGAAAGATAAAAGACAATCATAATTTTAATCACTTCTTTACAAATAATCATACTTTGGGAGTGTGCCAGAGAAAACTATCAATGACCAAAACATGAGAATAGATGCAGGGATATGAGCTTAATCTAACAGTGTATTAAAAAGTACTAAAACGGAAATATCTAATTCAATAAAACTCTTAATATGAGCTTTAGATCACCTTCTTAGCTGAGTGGCAATTGCTTCCTGCTCACCAGACCTTGAAAGATCAAGTTGAAACAAATATTACAAAAGCGTAAAATCTTTATGATAAACCATACCCTACTGAATCTATTGAGGTTGAAAATGGCTTAATGAC